>JARLTB010000367.1:0-185000 GCA_030141615.1 Unio pictorum
CAGCAATCTCTATGCATTATCTCTCTCTTATTTGCTAATAACAACAATCAGCAATCTCTATGCATTATCTCTCTCTTATTTGCTAATAACAACAATCAGCAATCTCTATGCATTATCTCTCTCTTATTTGCATATTCTCTCTCTCTCTCTCTCTCTCTCTCTCTCTCTCTCTCTCTCTCTCTCTTCTTATTTACGAATAACAACAATCAGGAATACCTACACATTATCTGTCTCTTATTTCCTAATAACAACAATCAGGAATTTCTGTGCATTATTTCTCTCTTATTTACTAATAACAACAATCAGCAATTTATATGCATTATCTCCTCTCTTATTTGCATATTCTCTCTCTCTCTCTCTCTCTCTCTCTCTCTCTCTCCTCTCTCTCTCTCTCTTATTTACCAATAACAACAATCAACAATCTATATGCATTATCTCTCCCTTATTTACTAATAACAACAATCAGCAATTTCTATGCATTATCTCTCTCTCTCTCTCTCTCTCTCTCTTATTTGCTAATAACAACAATCAGAAATCTCTATACATTATCTCTCTCTTATTTACTAATAACAACAATCAGCAATCTCTATGCATTATCTCCCTCTCTCTCTCAATTACTAATAACAAAAATCAGCAATCTCTACGGATTATATCTCTCTCTTATTTACTAACAAAAAACAATCAGAAATCTATACAGTTCTCTCTCTTATTTACTAATAACAATAATCAGCAATATCTATACATTATCTCTCTCTCTCTCTCTCTCTCTCTCTCTCTCTCTCTCTCTCTCTCTCTCTCTCTTATTTACTAATAACAACAATCAGCAATCTCAATGCATTATACCTCTCTCTTATTTACTAATAAAAACAATCAGAAATCTATACAGTTCTCTCTCTTATTTACTAATAACAATAATCAGCAATATCTATACATTCTCTCTCTCTCTCTCTCTCTCTCTCTCTTATTTTACTAATAACAACAATCAGCAATCTCTATGCATTATCTCCCTCTCTTATTTACTAATAACAACAATCAGCAATCTCTATGCATTATCTCTCTCTTATTTGCTAATAACAACAATCAGCAATCTCTATGCATTATCTCTCTTATTTACGAATAACAACAATCAGCAATCTCTATGCATTATCTCTCTCTTATTTCCTAATAACAACAATCAGGAATTTCTGTGCATTATTTCTCTCTTATTTACTAATAACAACAATCAGCAATCTCTACGCATTATGTCTCTTTTATTTGCTAATAACAACAATCAGCAATCTCTATGCATTATCTCTCTTTTATTTTGCTAATAACAACAATCAGCAATCTCTATGCATTATCTCTCTCTTATTTAATAATAAGAACAATCAGCAATTTATATGCATTATCTCTCTCTTATTTGCATATTCTCTCTCTCTCTCTCTCTCTCTCTCTCTCTTCTCTCTCTCTCTCTCTCTCTCTCTCTCTTATTTGCTAATAACAACAATCAGCAATCTCTATGCATTATCTCTCTCTTATTTACTAATAACAAACAATCAGCAATCTCTATGCATTATCTCCCTCTCTCTTCTCAATTACTAATAACAAGAATCAGCAATCTCTATGGATTATATCTCTCTCTTTTTTACTAACAAAAACAATCAGAAATCTATACAGTTCTCTCTCTTATTTACTAATAACAATAATCAGCAATATCTATACATTCTCTCTCTCTCTCTCTCTCTCTCTCTCTCGTCTTCTCTCTTCTCTCTCTCTCTAATTTACTAATAACAACAATCAGCAATCTCTATTGCATTATATCTCTCTCTTATTTACTAATAAAAACAATCAGAAATCTATACAGTTCTCTCTCTTATTTACTAATAACCATAATCAGCAATATCTATACATTCTCTCTCTCTCTCTCTCTCTCTCTCTCTCTCTCTCTCTCTGTGTCTCTCTCATATTTACTAACAACAACAATCAGCAATCTCTATGAATTCTCTCTCTCTCTCTGTCTATCTCTATCTCTCTCTCTCTCTCTCGTTATTTACTAATAACAGCAATCAGCAATCTCTATAGATTATCTCTCTTATTTACTAATAACAATAATCAGCAATATCTATACATTATCTCTCTCTCTCTCTCTCTCTCTCTCTCTCTCTCTCTCTTATTTACTAATAACAACAATCAGCAATCTCTATGCATTATCTCTCTCTTATTTGCTAATAACAACAATCAGCAATCTCTATGCATTATCTCTCTCTCTCTCTCTCTCTCTCTCTTCTCTCTCTCTCTCTCGTCTCTCTCTCTCTCTCTCTTATTTACTAATAACAACAATCAGCAATCTCTATGCATTATCTCTCTCTTATTAGCTAATAACAACAATCAGCAATCTCTATGCATTATCTCTCTTATTTACGAATAACAACAATCAGGAATACCTACACATTATCTGTCTCTTATTTCCTAATAACAACAATCAGGAATTTCTGTGCATTATTTCTCTCTTATTTACTAATAACAACAATCAGCAATTTATATGCATTATCTCTCTCTTATTTGCATATTCTCTCTCTCTCTCTCTCTCTCTCTCTCTCTCTCTCTCTCTCTCTCTCTCTCTCTCTCTCTCTCTCTCTTATTTACCAATAACAACAATCAACAATCTATATGCATTATCTCTCCCTTATTTACTAATAACAACAATCAGCAATTTCTATGCATTATCTCTCTCTCTCTCTCTCTCTCTCTCTTCTCTCTCTCTCTCTCTCTCTTATTTGCTAATAACAACAATCAGCAATCTCTATGCATTATCTCTCTCTTATTTACTAAACTAATAACAACAATCAGCAATCTCTATGCATTATCTCCCTCTCTCTCTCAATTACTAATAACAACAATCAGCAATCTCTACGGATTATATCTCTCTCTTTTTTACTAACAAAAACAATCAGAAATCTATACAGTTCTCTCTCTTATTTACTAATAACAATAATCAGCAATATCTATACATTATCTCTCTCTCTCTCTCTCTCTCTCTCTCTCTCTCTCTCTCTCTCTCTCTCTCTCTCTCTCTCTCTCCCTGTCTTATTTACTAATAACAACAATCAGCAATCTCAATGCATTATACCTCTCTCTTATTTACTAATAAAAACAATCAGAAATCTATACAGTTCTCTCTCTTATTTATTAATAACAATAATCAGCAATATCTATACATTCTCTCTCTCTCTCTCTCTCTCTCTCTCTCTCTCTCTCTCTCTCTCTCTCTCTCTCTCTCTCTCTCTCTCTCCCTCTCTTATTTACTAATAACAACAATCAGCAATCTCAATGCATTATACCTCTCTCTTATTTACTAATAAAAACAATCAGAAATCTATACAGTTCTCTCTCTTATTTACTAATAACAACAATCAGCAATCTCTATGCATTATCTCCCTCTCTTATTTACTAATAACAACAATCAGCAATCTCTATGCATTATCTCTCTCTTATTTGCTAATAACAACAATCAGCAATCTCTATGCATTATCTCTCTTATTTACGAATAACAACAATCAGGAATACCTACACATTATCTGTCTCTTATTTCCTAATAACAACAATCAGGAATTTCTGTGCATTATTTCTCTCTTATTTACTAATAACAACAATCAGCAATCTATACGCATTATGTCTCTTTTATTTGCTAATAACAACAATCAGCAATCTCTATGCATTATCTCTCTTTTATTTGCTAATAACAACAATCAGCAATCTCTATGCATTATCTCTCTCTTATTTAATAATAAGAACAATCAGCAATTTATATGCATTATCTCTCTCTTATTTGCATATTCTCTCTCTCTCTCTCTCTCTCTCTCTCTCTCTCTCTCTCTCTTATTTACCAATAACAACAATCAACAATCTATATGCATTATCTCTCCCTTATTTACTAATAACAACAATCAGCAATTTCTATGCATTCTCTCTCTCTCTCTCTCTCTCTCTCTCTCTCTCTCTCTCTCTCTCTCTCTTATTTGCTAATAACAACAATCAGCAATCTCTATGCATTATCTCTCTCTTATTTACTAATAACAACAATCAGCAATCTCTATGCATTATCTCCCTCTCTCTCTCAATTACTAATAACAACAATCAGCAATCTCTATGGATTATATCTCTCTCTTATTTACTAACAAAAACAATCAGAAATCTATACAGTTCTCTCTCTTATTTACTAATAACAATAATCAGCAATATCTATACATTCTCTCTCTCTCTCTCTCTCTCTCTCTCTCTCTCTCTCTCTCTCTCTCTCTCTCTCTTATTTACTAATAACAACAATCAGCAATCTCTATGCATTATATCTCTCTCTTATTTACTAATAAAAACAATCAGAAATCTATACAGTTCTCTCTCTTATTTACTAATAACCATAATCAGCAATATCTATACATTCTCTCTCTCTCTCTCTCTCTCTCTCTCTCTCTCTCTCTCTCTCTCTCTCTCTCTCTCTGTCTCTCTCTCATATTTACTAACAACAACAATCAGCAATCTCTATGAATTCTCTCTCTCTCTCTGTCTATCTCTATCTCTCTCTCTCTCTTATTTACTAATAACAGCAATCAGCAATCTCTATAGATTATCTCTCTTATTTACTAATAACAATAATCAGCAATATCTATACATTATCTCTCTCTCTCTCTCTCTCTCTCTCTCTCTCTCTCTCTCTCTCTCTCTCTCTCTCTCTTATTTACTAATAACAACAATCAGCAATCTCTATGCATTATCTCTCTTATTTACGAATAACAACAATCAGCAATCTCTATGCATTATCTCTCTCTTATTTCCTAATAACAACAATCAGCAATCTCTATGCATTATCTCCCTCTCTTATTTACTAATAACAACAATCAGCAATCTCTATGCATTATCTCTCTCTTATTTGCTAATAACAACAATCAGCAATCTCTATGCATTATCTCTCTTATTTACGAATAACAACAATCAGGAATACCTACACATTATCTGTCTCTTATTTCCTAATAACAACAATCAGGAATTTCTGTGCATTATTTCTCTCTTATTTACTAATAACAACAATCAGCAATCTCTACGCATTATCTCTCTTTCATTTGCTAATAACAACAATCAGCAATATCTATGCATTATCTCTCTCTTATTTGCTAATAACAACATTTGGCAGTCTCTATGCATTATCTCTCTCTCTCTCTCTCTCTCTCTCTCTCTCTCTCTCTCTCTCTCTCTCTCTCTCTCTCTCTCTGTCTCTCTCTCATATTTACTAACAACAACAATCAGCAATCTCTATGAATTCTCTCTCTCTCTCTCTGTCTATCTCTATCTCTCTCTCTCTCTCTTATTTACTAATAACAGCAATCAGCAATCTCTATGCATTATCTCTCTTATTTACTAATAACAATAATCAGCAATATCTATACATTATCTCTCTCTCTCTCTCTCTCTCTCTCTCTCTCTCTCTTATTTACTAATAACAACAATCAGCAATACCTTCGCATTATCTGTCTCTTATTTACTAATAACAACAATCAACAATCTCTATGCATTATATGTCTATTATTTGCTAATAACAACAATCAGCAATCTCTACGCATTATCTGTCTCTCCCTTAATTATTAATAACAACAATCAGCAATACCTACGCATTATCTCTCTCTTATTTACTTTTGTTTGATTAGGATTTTTAACGTAGCTTTAACAATTTTTCAGTCATATCGCTACGATGTCTGCAGTGAGGCAGTTTATAGTGATGGCTAGCACTGAGACATCATGCCGCAGACATGTAGCATGATGTCTCACCCAGTCACATTATCCTGACACCAGGCCGACCAGTCCTAACACTAACCTCTTAATGCTGAGCGTCAAGCGAGGCAGCTGTTAGTACCATTTTTGTAAGTCTTTGGCATGACTCGGCCGGGGATCGAACCGACGACCTCTCGCTTCCGGGGCGGAGGCTCTAACCACTTATCATCTCTTATTTACTAATAACAACAATCAGCAGTCTCTATGCATTATTTCTCTCTTATTTACTAATAGCAACAATCAGCAATCTCTATGCATTATATCTCTGTAACAGAATTGTTACCGAGAGGAGGGTGGATTAAATGAACAATACAAACACAATTTGTGAAAGAAAATATAAATTTATGTAATAAATTATAAATGAAAAAAATACAGATGTAACAACACAATAATTCATGCACTCAACCCACAATTACACTCACAACCATTCACAATACATGAACAAATTAAATAACAATACAAAAGGAATCTCAGATGTAAAGGGATCTCTTGGATTATACACAGATCCAAGAATCCTTTACGAAAGTTAAATAAATGCAAGTATGATTTACGAAAAAAAAATAAACACAAACGACAAACTATCTATCGCACGATGGATTGCGATAACTAGCACGATCATATACTTGTATCCAATCAAGTTGCTAGCTTTTATTGATATCTATGTGATCACTTGAAATATTATTGCGATCTGACATAAGCATGCAAATACAACAATGTATTAAATTATATTATAATTTCAATACACCTATGTGTCTCCCCTGTATAACCGCACGATTCAGCAACAGTTGAATCGTCTCCCAGTTTCCCCGAGAACCGAGGGTTGACCAATACTATTATCGGACGTTTCCCTACACGGATCCACCACAGTTATACGTTCAGACAGCATACAACATCTACCCGAACCAACGGTTCCTCACTCCCCTAGATGTCTACCCGGACGTTTTACAACTCTAAGACAGCTCCGACACTCGGACTTCTAGCTTTCCGGATATTTACACGTTACACAGATATTGACGAACAGACAGTTCGACACACAGACAGATACTTCAATTCCGTTTGCACAAATTAACGGCACAAGCACATTCAGATATTTATACAGAGATGTTCCAGAACAAACAATAGATGTCCCACAACAAATCAAACGATATCAAAGACGTTTATCAAAAGATGGTATCAGATGTGTTAACAGCTACGGTATCAACGATGTTATTAGCAGCTACGGTATCAACGATGTTATTAGCAGCTACGGTATCAACGATGTTATTAGCAGCTACGGTATCAGAAACATTGTAACAACTATGTTAGCAGCTACGGTATCAGAGACGGTATCAACGATGTTATTAGATGCGCTATCAGTGATGTACTTCTACGGTATCAACGACGGAATCAGACGGAATCAGACTGAATCAGACGGAATCAATGATTGTCAGATGTTTACAGATCTACGGAATCAACGATGTTATTAGATCTCCGGAATCAGCTATAATAAACAAAACCAGACTAATAATAGTTGTCTCAAAAATAATCTAAGCTGTAGATTACGATATTTCATTTAAAGTCTAAAAGTGACTAGTAATTCCAAATATTCCACGTTCATTGCAATAAAGGCATCATTATACGAAATGATAATCTGAATAAAATTCACAATAAAACGAAATGTAAATTTAACACTCACCCCTTTGGCTGGAGATTTGCAAGACGAGGTTATCTATCCTTTGATTAGATATTTTAGTTCCCGTAAATAATAATGAGAATTCCTTAGCCTTATATACTCTCTATAGGTGAACATAAATCACATCGAGCTTAACGTGCACCACGTACAACGAGTATTTCGGATTTCATGTAAATTACAAATTGGCACATGCAAATCGTTACACGCCACTTAATCACCCCAGGTAATGCGTGTACGACGAAATCAAGAAAATGGTGAGTTTCGTTTGCAATTCAAGTAGAACAAAAATCAGTTCAATTTTCGCCTAATTCTGTGACAATACCTCCCCCCTAAGAATAAAAATGTACACATTTTTAAAACTAACACAGAATAGAAGAAAAATAACTACTGATGATATCTTACAACATTTACACTGGTTATACTACAAACTGGATTTTATTACTGGGCAAATTCATACAAATTTCCCATCATGCCCTACTCAAGTAGTCTGCGCCTATATTTTCAACTCCCCTTATTGACATTGTCGCTCTGTCTCTTGATATACAACTTGAGCATATTCGCATGGAATGTTTTTACAATGCCGTCCATGTCAATTTTATAGTCCATGTCACCTTTTACTTCTTTAACTTCATATGGACCTTTCCACTGGACTAATAACTTATTCGAACTCGTTGGAAGAAGCAATAGCACCTGATCTCCCACAAGAAATTTCCTATTACGCGCTCTGCGGTTGTAATACTTGGCATATCTGCGCCCCGATTTAATCAATTCGTCACGTGCAATCTGGCATGTACTCTCAAGTTTATTTCTTAGATCTAACACGTACTGGTAAGTCGTTTTTATTTCCTCGTTCGCGACATCACCAGTCCATAGTTCGCGTAGTATCCGCATCGGGCCTCGAACCGTTCTACCATACAACAGTTCAAAGGGTGAAAACCCTAAACTTTCCTGCGGTACTTCACGGTACGCGAACAGAACAGCGTTTAAATAACGGTCCCAGTCTTGCGGACGTTCCGCGCACATCTTTCGCAGCATGCTCTTCAGGGTACCATTAAACTTCTCTACCAGTCCATTGCACATCGGATGGTATGGGGTAGTGTTTAGCTGTTTGATGGATAACAGCCTACTTATTTCACCCATGAGGTCAGAGGTAAATTGGGCACCACAATCAGTGAGGATTTCCTCTGGCACCCCTACCCTACTGAAGATATCAACTAATGCTTCAGCTACCCTTTCCGTTTCAATAGTTGGTAACGCTACGGCTTCGGGGTATCTGGTTGCGTAGTCAACCAGAGTAAGAATATACCGATTCTTTCTTTCGGTAACTGGGTGTATTGGTCCTACAATATCTACTGCCACTCTTTTAAACGGTGTATCTATTAATGGCATCTGTCCCAAGGGCACCCTTGTGACCCTTCCCTTACAGACGGTTTTCTGACATACGTCGCACGACCTACAGAACCGTGTGACATCACCATTAACACCTGGCCAGTAGAATTCAGCGACTACCCTGCTAGTGGTCTTAGCCTTACCTAGGTGTCCTGCCATGCTTGACTCATGCGCCACCCTAAGTACTTGAGATCTATATCTCTGGGGTACGACCACTTGCCAATACTTCTTACCCTCCCGAGCGCTAAACTCCCTATGAATTAATCCGTTCTTGCGTACGAATCTCGAGCTACCCCCACGCTTGCAATGTTTAATCGCACCGGACGTGATTTTCTCAACAATTGTTCTGATGGATTCATCACGTTCTTGCTCTTGTTTGAAATCATCACGGGAAATTCCTGAGATCGATTCAGGGACTATTAATTTATGAAACGCTGTTTTCTCTCGCCGTGTTTGCGCTCGCGTTTCGACTGCCTGGGCCAAAGGTATTTTAAAATCGGCCATGGTTGGAAGACGGGAACCTTCAACATTACCGATCGTCAGATCGTAAATAGGATTGTCCATACAAAGGGCATCAACAGTTCCCGTTAAGAAAGGTGTTTTTACTGTGATCCTTGCTACGGGAATGCGACCCATCGTCTGATCAAGTAACATACATGGGGATTCCCACCCGAGCATTTGGTTATCCTGCACGAGACTACGTTTGATCACTACGCCCGTACAACCAGTGTCACGCAATACCACGACTTCTCGACCGTTGACAAACCCTCTCGCGGTTGGTACACGCGCTTCAGGAAATAAACACGTGCCAAGCGAATGAATACAAGGTTCTACCTGTACGATGTTATCAGTTATACCTTTACTTTGTATAGCCACTGCTACCTTATGTATAAGTGCCTTTCTTTTAGGACAGTCTTTTTGAACATGACCCAATGCATTACACAAGAAACACCGCACACGCTGAAAAACTGGATTCCCAACTGACCTTTTTACCTCAGCTGATTTTACAGGCTCCCTAGGCATAGGTCTTACAGACTGGTTTCCAGACTTAAAATCTTTCAAAACCACGTTCTGGGTTCCCCCATGAGCTTCGGCAAATAAATCGGCTTGCTTAGCCATATCTTTTACGTTTGTGAAGACTTTCTCCTTCAGAAATTGATCTAATTCTCGCCCAACTGTATTAAATAATTGATCTCTGAGCAAGAAATCAGTCAACCCTTCAAACGTTTTCACCGCTTTGCCGCATTCAATCCACCGCTCAAAATAGTTCGCAATTCTGACGGTGAACTGACCAAAGGTTTCTCCCTTATCGGGCTTGCTATACCTGCACTTTTTACGGAAACCCTGTTCAGTAAGCTCGTACCTTTTGAGAAGTGCTTCCTTTAGGACGTCGTACTTAAACACATCGTCCCTAGGAAGTCGCGAGTATACATCCAGTGCTTTACCTTTTAATAAAGCACTCAGATGCAGCGCCCAGTCATTTTGACTCCACTTCTGGTTTTCGGCATACCGCTCAAATCGATGAAGATAACTATCCATGTTATCTTTTTCATCGTCAAAGGGAGGTAATTTTGGGCCCCTTAATTTGCTAAAGGCAGAATCGTGTTCTCTTCCAGATGTCGCTAATTCTACCTTACGCTCATGATCCCGTTGTTTTGCTGATTCTTCTAACTCGAACATTTCTAGTTTTGCTAGTTTTTCTAACTCTATTCGCCTTTGCTCCGCTTCCCTTTCCCATTCTATCCTGTCTTTTTCGGCCTGCTTCTCTAATTCTATCTTTTCCCTCTCGGCCTGCTTCTCTAATTCTATCTTTTCCCTTTGGGCCTGCTTCTCTAATTCTATTTTATCCTTCTCAAATTCTATCTTTTCCCTCTCAAAGGCCCATTTCCTTTCATCAGATTCCATTTCTAATGCCCGTTTCCTTTCTTCGGCCTCCCCCTTTTCCTTTTCTAATTCCCTATGTAATTCCCTTTCTCTTACCCTTTCTTCCCTTTCCCGGGCTTGTTCTTCTTGAATGAATTTCCTCAAACTTTCACCTTCATACCCAAATTCTTTGCCTAAGGCAACCAAGTCCTTAAGGGATGACATGACAATTGTAATATGAATATAGATATATAACCAAACCAATACTTTAAACACGTTTATACTGGACACACGGACCTAGGTAAACTAAACAAAAATAAACTCCAAGCAGCAGAGAGGGTGAACAGACCAAGTTTTCAAGCAAAAATAAGGCTTCTACGGAACCGAAATTATTTAACAAAATGCAGAGAGGGTGAACAGACCAACTTTTTCTAGGCGTCAATTTAGTAAACTAAGGCTTCCTTGAAAATACTTTTTCAGGCGTCAATTTAGTAAACTGAGGCTTCCTTGAAAATACTTAATTAATTTTTAATAATAATTTGAGTAAAGAATGAAAAAAAAAAGACGCCATTTAGTTGACGTTCACAATCTCGGCTGCTAATGCGCTAACAATTTTTTTACGATGAAAGTCCTAGGACGAAAATCCTTTTAGGATTTCACAAACAAACTAATTTGTAAAACCTCACCTCGTAAATCAATCAGATTATTAGATTGGTCAGTGAGTTTGAAATTAATTCTCGTTAACAAATTATTATAACATCGCATATAGACTAGATTAGTTGGGTCTTCAATAATTAGAAATCCTGGAGGAGCCGTTGGTGCAAATGAGTATAAAATATACCCCTGCTGAGCTTGATTTGATTGTTCGAGATTTATTTGATAATTTCCTTCGATAACGTCACATACTAAATTGAGCGCAATCACCGTTGAAATATTCACATTGTTCGGAGCAATATGTCTACCGCCGCCTTCTGGATCATTATTAAATTTCAGAATATTTGCTGTAGGATTCTTCGATTTTTTCCAATTATCGTGGATTCTTTTGAACCCAATATCAATAGCATCGTCAAGTTGTTTCTTTAGTTTATCCGGGTTATATCCAGGGATTTTAAAATCTTTAATCTCCGTTTTATTAATATTGTATAGATCCGCAAACTTATCATGTAATATCTCTTCATTTAATACTTCTTGAATAATTATCGAGTGAAATATTTTCATATCATAGATGATTTTATTACCCGTTTCTACGATGCTGATAAACTCGTCTTTAGTGAGAGAGCCGGATTTAAGAGATATTAGCAGTAGTGAAAAATCATTATTCATTGCTGTGAAATTTCCGTTGATGAGAGGAACATAAATTGATTCAAAAATATTTTTATTTAAGAACTTACCGGGAGTATAATCTTGATAACTCTTGACTTCATTGACGGGTTTTATTTTGTTGGTGATATAATCGGATTTTTTAGGTTCAGGTGGAAAATCCTTCAAATTTTCTCGCGAGTTATCCGGTGGTAATTCAGGCCATCCTAACACTGATCTTATAGAACTCTGATAAATATCTACAACATATCCAGGGGAATTAATCTCGATAGCAGATGATAATGTTGGTTCATGAACTGTTATAGCGATTTTTGATTCTTTTCCAGTGAGAGATTTTATTCTACGTTGAAATTCAGCGTTGATCTGTTCGATTTGGTATGACCCAGTTGGTAACGAGACAACGTTCCAGTCTGGGGTTCCATCTTCACGATTTTTCCACGCGAATACCAAGGAATTATTTGGTTGTTGACCACCAAATGCTACCGATCTAATATTAGGCCAGCTATGATACACTCGTAGTTTTGCTAGTGCGATCTCGCTCACGGGAACGGGAATCGGGAAATTCACACTGAATTCAGGACGCGTTGAGGTTACTGATATCGTGCTTGTTTTCACCGGTGTTGTATTCTCTACTATTTGTTGAAGTAGTTCTTGCGGTGATGTCATTATTAATATCATTTCTCTCTAATTTTAGCATTGTTGTTTTATACAATTCCGCCATCGTTGAAAATTCACTATCTGATATTGTTGTGTCATCGAGTGATGATGATATCAACGAGGATAGTTGTGAGTAACCGGCAGATGCAATATGAAATTTTATTATATAATTATGTAGTTTACTCTGGCTACACGATGATAGTTTTTTTGTGATCCCGGTTAATATCCCGGCGATTGTAGCTATCGAAGAAATAACTATTGGTACTACAACCGGAGCAATCATTGTAACCGAAGACAGTATTATCCCAGCAGTAGTGATTATTCCCGACACTGAATACACAGTGACATCAACTGCGGTTATTCTTCGTTGGTATTTTTTTATTTTTATTTGATACTCCTCACAGAGAGAATTGAGTTTAGTTTGAAATTCTCTGACTTGATCATAGCGATACTGATTCGATGATGGAGTCATTTTATTTTAAAAGCGCTAGCATTTTCAATTCAAAATTCTGAAAGAATTTTTAAATCAATTTAATTGTTTACTTAAATCCACTACGAATTCTACGTACCACGTTACTGAAACCCTGGCTAGATTTCTATCTGTAGTCGTTATCGTGAATTGTTCAGTTGTATCCTTGTCGATGATCGTTGATATCGTATTATTGACTCCAGATGAACTACTTGATGATATATTGAATTGAGTCGGTGATACTATTGTTAATCGATAAATACCCTTGACTGCTGCGGTTATGTTTAAAATGTTATTTGTGGGAGTCCACATAAATGAACCGTGTTGAATCGTGTATACTACGTTGTTGACGATAGATTTATCATGAGGAATTTTTGTTTTTTCAACAATACTTATCATCCTCGTTGCATCATCCTTTATTGCGTTGTTGAATGTTTTAAGCTCATCGATGGATTTTTTAATATTAGGAAGAGTTATTTCAACTTTATCAAACGGGGTTACAATAAATTTATCAACGATGTTTTTACGAAACATTGAAAACTGTCTCACGTGTTTATCATATTCGGATTGAAGAGTTGTTAGTTCCAACAAAGAATCTTTTATTGTGGTGAGTTTTGGTGCCGTTACTGGTGGATTTCCAAAAAATTCTAGTATGGGTTTATCAATCTGGTCAATTGTATTTCTTTGTGTTTCACTAAACTGGTTAAATACAACTATATGATCGTCATACTTATCATTGAGTGATTTCAATGAATTCGCCGTGTTATCGACTGTTGTTAGTTTATCCGTAATTGTTGAAACAAGTACACCTGGTTTGAGTTTACCCTCATCAGAAAATAACGCGATAGTATCCTCTGCTGCGTCTCGTTGTTTAACCAAAATATCATTAAGAGAGATATTACTACTTTTCAACTTACCCTGACGATCTTGAAATACAACTATTTCACCAGGATCAACATTTGCTAGGTTTAATATTTCAGATATTTCATCTTCGATTAGTTTTTTAATATCCTTGTTATCAACGGTTTCAACTCCACTATCAGGTTTCTTCAGCGATGATAAAGGTCGTCCCCAAATATCAATCATTATTATAGAAATATTTTTATCGTTTAAATTCGTAGAATTTTCAAAGATTTTCAATCCTATGGATTTCTAATCCTATGGATTTTCAATCCAACGACCGCTAGTATACTCATTCACTACTATATGAGGTGGTTTTAAAGATTCCTTTGAAATAGCATCAAGTACGTTTAATACTTCATTGCCACATATTGGAGGATCAATTATTGTTTGTGTTGGAAGTGTTGAATACAAAATTGGAAATCTTTTAAATTTCTTAATATAATTGATAAATTCTTTCGGCGGCGCTAATCCATATGAATCGAAATAAACAATCCCACGAGGATCAATCGCATACGCAACCCAATGAGTTCCAGGTCCAGAGCTATTATCTAAATTGATAATCCCAGTTTCAACGTGATTTGGTTGTGCCGGTAACTGATCTTTCATAAAAACACCTCTGAAATTTTTTATCCTGAGTTTTTTAGCAGCATCAATTAAATCAAAATTGGACATTGGAACTATCGGTTTGGAAATCGAAGATTCCCGAACTATATCGTTCCTGGAATTCGAAGACCCTTTCCGCTGTACCATGAACTCGGGGTTCCTGGTAGTCTTAGACCCTTTCCTTTTTTTTTATAACCCTTTCCAGTTGCCTTTTTCAACGCCATTCCTGCTGCGGTACCAATGGCTCCTAACGCTGCTGCCTTCGCCACTGCTGGAGCTGCTGCGGCAATCAACCCTGGAATCAACCCTAACAGCGGGAATATTCCGCCAGTTTTTTCCATGTTACGGATCGCGTTTGTAGAAAGAGTAACCTGAACTCCCTTTTTTTCTTCCAACGCTTTATTAAAATGATTAACCTGAGTTTTTGTTAGCGATAGTTTATTCCCTCCGCCATTCATCTGATTAAATTTCAGCGTTATTGTGGTTCCACATTGCTTAGCTGATTTAGATTGTAATTTTTTTATTTGACCAGGTGTCAATGTGACATTGATATTACTATACGACATTATACAAAATAGATTGATTCTAATTTCAAAATCCTAAAGGATTTTCAATGCTTCACATTTCGAACTACAGATTTAGAAAACTTATAAGTTTTCAACTGGTGCATCTACCAATCTCATTCGTCCACCAATACCTTCGAGTATCCTTGATTTATCACTGAGAATAACAGCAACAGCTCTATAATTCAGGATAGCCCCAGGTTTTATTACACGAGCTCGAAAGTGTATATCAACGACGGATTGTCTCATCAAGTCAAGATGTTCTAGTGAAAAGTAATAAATCGGGTACAGACTTCTAAAATCCAATTGTGATATTTGCAATCCAGTATCAACATTTTGATCACGTCCCATATATGACAACAACCGATGATAAACTCGTGCAATATGATTATTTCCATAATCAAGTTGTACATCCTCGGATGGTTCTTGCTGTCCGTTTATTCTCAGCGAGACTTCACTACATCCAATTTGATCAAATATCATGTGGGAACGTTCTTGTCTATTTAATCGATCAGTATTCTGTAATGCAACAAATATGTGACGTGGGGCTGAAATACCTTGTTTTGATGCTAGATGCCATGTAAGTGTACCATCAATATTAGAATCCATAGTATCTGTAGATGTTGACAACCAACTTAATAATCTCTTTCCTCCTTGATCCATAAATGATAGTAACTTCGGTTCAACGGCTAACGATGGAGTCAACACTGGCATCCATAGTGATAGTTTTGATAAAACGACTTTACCATCGGCAACGCCAGCACCGTGCCAGATTGCAGCATTATCAGTACCTTTTCTCATTAGAGCTACAGTATGTTTTACTCCATAGATAACTTTTCTGACGTTTCTACAAAATCCAAATATGTGATGGAGCGGAATAGCACATGAAAACCGTCGACGCTCTCCTTGCAACGTTGCTACTCGTGTTGCAAATCCTAGGTTATAATTAGTAATATTATTTATGACATCAAAATCAGCAGCTGGTCTTACATATCCGGCTGGTGCTGGATCAAGTGCAGCATCTCGTCTTGCTTTTACTCTAGAATACTGGACGTGTTCAGCGTTATCAGTAATATCCTTAGAAAACATCATAGATGGACCAGCTGATCTAGTATAGTCATCAGAATATCTTGCTAGCCCAATTATTGTTGTTGCTACATCAACCTCGCGTTCAATAGATTCGATTTCTCTTCCATCAATGAGATATCTAGCACTTTCAAATAATGCCATGATACCATTATTGACAAAACCAACTCTGATAGTTGGGTCATTTGCATATGGTGTATCATCCGCTTGTAAAAGCTCACCTTCGACTTCAATAAAGGCTTCAGCAGGTAAAAAGTATTTACTGGTATCATGAACTTGAAGTTCGATTCTTCCACGAAGATCAGGTTGCACTGCGTGATAAGCAAAAAATTGATAATCACGTACAGAATCATCTTTAAGTACTGGGGCTTCCATATCAAATGCAACATCAGGATTCTGTTTGAACATTTTTATTATATACCTGTTGGTCTAAATTAGAAATCGATAGTGAAAACTCCCCGGAATTCATGTTGACGGATTAGCCAAAAAAAATAAAAATAATTTTTATAAATTAATTATTAAGTTGAATATATTAATAATGATGATGAAAATATCTGAAAATGCTGATGATAATAAAGATAACGTTAATAGAATCATAAGTGATTCTGATATAAGTATTTCTAACATTAGTGATTCTGATACAAGCATTTTTGATACAGGTATTTCTAACATTAGTGATTCTGATTCAAATGATGACGAATATCCAAGTATTTCAAATATAACCATAACAACTGAGAATCCTATTCAAATAAATAAAAATCCTAGTGTTAGAAACACTAATGTAAGAAATGCTAGCATTTCTACAATAACTATAATAATTGGAAATCCTGTTCAAATAAATATTTCTAACGTTGGAAACACTAGTACTTCTAGCGTTAACGTTTCTGTCGAAATTTCCTAAAGCCGCTTCCCGCTATGGCATTTGCTATTATGTTATCCTGCAATGACGGAGTCATGGATGACGAAATCATGGATGACGGAGTTATTAATGACTGTAGTTTTTTATCCACGGCGTTATTTATTATTTTACTAACCTGTGTAGGCATTACTGCAGTAGATGGTAGTGAAGTCATTCCAGGTTTTGAAAATCTGGAAGATTTTCCGCGTCGAACTAGCGCCGTTAGTTTATCCTTAGCGGCTGAAAATGCCTTACTAGCAAGATCACCAATAGTGTTAATACCCTTATCTCGGATAACATCAATTGCTTTCATCGATAATTGTTTTACTAGCGGAGCCACTTTTGGAGCCATTCTTGAAAATAATCCCATTATAGTATTACCGAGACCATCTCCATAGTATGCTCGGTATTTTGGTAATCGTGAGTTTACCACGTAGACGTTAGTTGGTTTATCATGGTTGTAGTGTATGATCATTCTATATACAGAATCACTAATGATTCTACAAATTGTTATTTATCTAATTAGTCGCTATGATAACCGTCCACTAACTCTTCAATGAAATCTCGATATGTTGCAATATCCATGATACCACCTTGAAATAACCTCCTACAGATATCAGCAGCTTCATTGATTATTTCTGGTGAGTTATTCCCGGCTCGTTTTCCTCCTACGAGTACTTCTAATCGTGCTATATCACCAAGAATATTACCAGGACATGTTACACTAGCGTGAAAATCCATAGGATTTTTACCAACTAAACCACTACCCTTTTTTTTAGTTGTACCAGTTGCACCCTTCTTAGAATCAGCCTCTGCCATTATTTGTATTTCATCAGGGATTGGGTCTGCTGTGTATGCTGGCGGTGGGAATGTGACTTTATTTACCATAGCTAGAAATTTGTCATAATCAGATTTTATTTTTTTGTTGATTTTATTTTTCCCGCGATTTGCTAAAAACACCTTATTTGCCCAAATGAGTTTACTGTTTATAAAATCTTTAGACGTGTCGTCTATTAAATACTCATTTCTCTTCGGTTTTTTAATGTTGTCGTTGGTAAATTTAGCTAATCCAGCAAGTGTTGGGATATTTCTGATTTTATTTAACGCATCAACCGTAAATATCCTTTCAGGAGGATAGTCCCTTTTTGGAACAGTTTCTTGTTCTTCTTCTTCTTGAATTTCTTCAAGTGGTTCAGATGGTGGTGAGGAAATATCAATATCACCTAATCGTTCAATTTCTTCCTGAAGTTCTTCTTGTCGTCTTGCAGTAGTTATTATATCACCTGGAAGTGTTTTTAATGATTTTTTCGTTTGCTTAGTTCGTTTTGCTATTTTCTCCAACACAGGGAGAAGAGGCTTCTCTGTTCGTTCCCCCTCTTTAGGGACATCTCCATATATCGCCCGTTCAGTTGCTGTTTTCACACCCTCAGTTGCACTAACAATAGGTTTGAAGAGTTGTTCTGTATCCTCTGTAAAATCCGTCTGAAATGATTGGCGTTTTTGAAGTTTTTCGCGGATTTTATCACGAAGAGGTAATATTTTCCGGATAGCGCTAAGCCTTTCTCTAGCTAATCTCGTTGTTAATGATTCTCCTACCATTATTGAAAGAGTATTACTATTGTCAAATTAAAAATCTTCGATTTAGAAATGCAAAGCATTTCATTGCAAAGCATTTCATTGCAAAGCATTTCATTGCAAAGCATTTCATCAAAGATTTTTAAGTAAAAAAAATATCACTAACTAAAAAATGCAAAGCATTTTAATACTTCCTTGTTATTGTACTGAGTCACACACATAATTTTACTTCCTCGTTTGCACAGGTAACATGTTATACATGTTATGTACATGTTATATACCGTACTGGTTATACAAACAAAGGAGGCTCTCTACGCGTGGGGCTCATCACCTTCAGAGTTTTCCATTAGTATTTTTAATTGTCTCACTTTACAATTAATAATTCTTTTTTGTTCATATTCTAAGCCTAATTGCTTTCGTACACGTTCAACGATGCTACATAATGGTACGAAGACATTAACATCTTCCGTATTGACTAAGCTCTCACGTATAAGCTTTTGGATATTCTTAATTAAAAAATATTTTTTAGATAGGACATATTTTCCTGTCTGTTCTGCAAATTGTATATCCTCGAAATCGGTCATAATTTGATCACAATCCAAACCTGAACATAATTTTATATTTTGATCCTTAAGTTTGTTGATTTCAATAATAATCAATTTGAGATTTTCAAGATTCATATTATATATAAAAATATATTTGTTCAAATACAAAATATGAAAATTCTTTAGAATTAAAAATACAAAGTATGAAAATTCTTTAGAAATTTTAAAAATGAATTCTGGATACACTAATGTGTTGATCACATCTTAGTATACCCAGAAGCTTAATGCGATTATAGGTGATTATGATTATATATACAATGAATGACGACTACACTTACAACCCCTGATCTAGTGTGTAGGCAGTTGTATTATACACATAGGACGGTACAATTACACATTCACCGTTTTGAACCCCCTTGGTGTTTTATACATCAAGCAGCGCTCAACGGTTACAACCGACAAACACATAACAATAGATTATAGGTGATTATGATATTTACAATGACAATGAATGACGACGGCACTTACAACCCCTGATCTAGTGTGGTAGGCAGTTGTATACACATAGGACGGTACAACAATAGATTATAGGTGAATGAATTGATTTTCAATGACAATGGATGACGCGGGCTATTCTACATTCAAGTGTAAACCAAAACCGCAAAATCAAACTTTGGTTTTGAATGTCAATAATAACGTTCATACCACGTGACGGTGTGGTTTTGTTTACACTTGAATTTCGGCTAAATGCCCAATTATAATAAAGACGAATTTGTATATATACACTCATTACGACGAGGTGATATAAAAGAGGTGTAGTGATTGTAATTATTTGTTTGTTTATTAGCGATCACTGACAATGTTGAAAACACGCATAATACTTGAAACAGACATTAAAAAAAATGTTTAAATACGACGTGTATATGAAACAGTTCTGTTAATACTTGAAAAAAGACAAAATTGATTGTGTTTTGTTCAGATTCATAATAGCGAAACTAACCAATCAAAATCAATGTTAGAAACGCTAGCGTTTCCATGTTTAAGATCCGTAAGTCTGTCGCTGATGATTTGTCACACGCGTTATACCTAACGGAGTTATCTCCCATGTGAAATTGCAAAATTGAAGATTTTCAATGGAAATTCTTTCACAATTTCACGAAGCAATTTCCAATGCAAATTATACATAAACAAACCGAATTTTGTTTTTTAAATACTTTGAAAAAGCGGTCTTATAAATTCCATCTGCTACTTTTTGTACCGAGGAGGTGTGAATATCGAAATACTTACCAGCTTCTGACATTGATTGAAATACCATCTCCTTGTTGTCAATATTAATTGACTTTACTGGTCTCTTCCCAATTGATTTACAAGTACCAGTATTTCCAGATGCAGTATTCTCACTTTGTGTAACAGCTCGTAAATTATTCAAAGAATTATGTGTCCTAATACCATCAATATGATCAATAACAAAACCATCCTTAATTGATCCATTATAAACTTCATAAACGAAACGGTGATTGAGATATATTTTCCTTCCAACTCTAAAGATCAAATATCCCATACCATTATCCCACCCAATTGACTTCTTATTTTTACAATGTCTAACAACACCATCACGAGAAGCTTCGTATTTTTCAATAACAGGATGTCTTTGAAATTCTTGGCTCATTTATATATAATATATCTATTTGTCTAATTCGTTAATTGGCTGAATTATAACATTGGCAAATCTTTTTATATAGTCAGCCGCGTTTTTTATGACGTTGTCAGAGTCAGAAACGCTAGCGTTTTTCTTCAATACTCGCTTGTCATAATAACGTTTTAACTCTCTATAACGCTTACCCCCGCAATTAATGCATAACTGCGACTTGCCTCTTACACCTACCCCACAATGCAAGCATGGTAAAGGCCCCTCCGAACCATTTCTAACACTCTGCATATGATACCCACAGAATTCATTTCTGCATGATTTGTTACATGGAGTCTTTGATCCAATCATAAGCCATTTGCAATGATTCATTATATAAAAAACTTTCTATTTAAATACTTGTTTTAATTATAATATGAAGGAATTCAAGAGATTATCGAAAATTAAGCCTTGGAAAAATGCTAGATTTAATCTCGATAGAATCTCTAATATACCTAAAAGTCTAGTAGATGACAAACCACTGCTGAGTAAAATCAGCGACTGTTTTAATGAGTTTAAGCGTGATGGAGCATCTCATGCGTGGTCGACATTTCGAATTATTGATGTCAATGTACCCGTAATTGATGCTACTATGAACGATACAAGAGCAGCTGAGATACTTTCACACATTGGCCAGAAATTCAAGGGTGGAAATCCAAAGGATTTCAAGCAAAGCAATTCTCTGCAGAGGTATTTTTTTAGAATAAAATTCATTATCGAAGAGGAAGGTGTATGGATTATCAGAGATAAATTTGAACCAATCCTCAAGGATAAAAAATTTGTTATTGTGAGTAGAGATTCCAAACCAGGAATTCTAACTGGAATTGATAGACCATACTATGAGAAATCTTACCCTGTAACAGCAGTTGTTTACGGAATATATCAGCTAAATGATAAGCCAAGTATTGCAAAACTAGCACCTGTGAAAGAGTCGTCGTCATTAAATTGTGTAGCAACACGGGTAATAGAACACTTTACAAATTCCCTCCGAGGAAACAAATTAACTGATCTACGAAGAAAAAAAATAACCGAATGGGAACTAACAGTGAATCAACATGGAGCAAGGATTTCCGATATAGCTAAATTAGAAGCATTATTAAAATTTCCAATATCGGTAGCAACGATAACCGGAGAAGTATTATACGAACCGAAATATCAATCGCGAGGAGCTCCAATTGAAATTATTGATCATAACAAACACGCGTGGACACCCGCGGTAAATATATTTCCACGAGAAAGAACTGTTCGATATATCCCTAAAGAATTTTCTACGGATGGTTTAAAAAATGAATATCATTTTAATGAAAGGAAATTATTTGATGCTATTTACGCGTTAACCAAAGACGACCCTGTGTCAGTATGGTTACTCAGTAGTAATGATCATTCGGAAATAGGATTTGATCAGTTTGTAAAACCAAATGGTGAATTATATCGAACTGAAGAATTAGATACTAGAATGAAAAATATCGCTAAAGAATTTTCAGAGGAAAACGCTAGCGTTTCTACTGTAGAAAAACTACTTACGGATAGTTTTACAATTACATCAGTAGTAGCTCACTTCGCACGAGAAAAGAATTCATGGCGTCCAACACGAAATAATTTTCTGGAGGACGTGAAGTCGAGTTGCGTCGAATTTGGTCATGGAGGATTGTGGAATACGAAATACTCACGTGATGGTATGATTTCAATTGATATATCCGCGTGTTATCCTGGAAGTTTTCTCGGGTATGGAGAATGCTCTGAGTATTTCAAACGATTTGGACATCCCACATATGAAATGACTCGTGTTGCGATTAATGGTTGTTTGCCTGGAACTGCTAGCAGTTCTAATTTTGATTTAACCGGATTTGCTCGTGTGATATCATTTAACCTCGCTATAGGGTTACATCCGTGTAGTTATATTTGGCTCGGTAGACATATGTATGAAAAAGCGTGGATGCCAATAGTGCTATTGAGATATATGTTAGATAGTGGTATGTTAACATCGTTAATTGTTGGTGAAGCGATTATTTGTTATAACGCTCAGAAAGATGTTTGGTTACCAAAACCCGATCTAGAAAAAATAATTAATGAAGAACGAAAACAATTGGAAGATTGCAGCGAAGAATATATCATAGATTGGTCTAAAAAACTATTCGAGGGTAAGAATAGAGAGGCTAAAGATCTCGGACGAAAAATAATCGGTAAATTCACTCAAGGTGGAAGATTTGACAATGCAAAATACTCTTCGAGATTAATTACAGACGATGAAGAATACAATTTTATCATAGCCGATTTAATAAAAAAAGGGAAATTTGTAACCCGTAAGAACGCTTTTCTATCAGGGGAATTAGATGAGGAAGCTTACAAATCTGCGAGCGGAACTAATAATGTTTGGGTAGATGATGTCCTTCGATCAAATGGTAAGAAACTAGGTACGGTTGTTACCTACTGTGATGGAAAAAGTTGTCAATATACACATTTGAGAAGTTCTATGCTAGCCTATTCTTGTATTAATCTATTTTCGATGATAAATAGATTTCCTAATACCGCGGTTAGAGTAGCTACTGATTCGATGTATATACATGAAAAATATAAATCAGATGTAGCTAAATTCACAGATCCTAAAGAAGTGTGGGGAAATTGGAGGTTTAAAAAAGAAATACTACATGAGTATTGTAAATCCGCAGACGTTGCTATGGATGATAAATATATTTGTTATGAAATTGAAAATGCTAGCATTTCTACTGCACCACCTGTATCCGATCCGATTTGTAGACACAAGACAGTTTATTTAAACGGTTGTGGAGGGTCAGGAAAGACAACTCGTGCAATAGAATTATTTCGTCAGTCAACAATGATTGTGTTAACACCAACACATAGACTCGCCAGAGAGATGATAGCGCGTGGAGTAAAAGCCTGTACTTATCACAGCTTCTTTCGATGGAAAGGCGATACATGGACTCCTGATCGAATGGGCGATAAATTCATTCCTGAAATAATAATCTGGGATGAAATATGCACTGTATCGTTGACAGTATTACAGATATTTCTATCATGGTTATTGACAAAAAACACAAAAGTTGTCATGTGCGGGGATCACGGCCAACCACAACCATTTGTTGGTGGATCTCCACATGAATGGTTAAAGGGTTTTGTAGATTATTATGAAGAGATTAATACAGACCATAGATCACTTGATGAACAATTACGAGAATTCAAAGCGCTAATTAGATTACAACCTGATAAAATCCAATGTGAAATAGCGCGTAAAATAATCTCTGAAACTCCCATGAAGGAATTTTGGGAAATGTGGAAGCCAAATGATTTAATAATCGCGAGTAGAAAAATAGTCAGAGACGCACTTCAGATGAAGTTGTTTGAATTGCATAAGTGTAAATTTGCAACACTTCCAGTACCACTCTGTTATAGACCTAAGGATACACGAAAGCAGAATATCGACGTTGACATTCCTGGACAACAACAAAAGCAGAATTTAGTATTAAATGATATTGTGTTGGTTGATATCAGCGTCGTCGAAGATGCATTGGGGAACTCTGATAAATCCCCATGGACGTTAGGTTATGCAGCAACAATACATTCTTCACAGGGATTGACTATATCCGATACAACTCTTTGGATAGTAGATAATCGCATCGAATGGTCAAATTTAGTTTATCTCGCAGTATCCAGAGTACGACGGATAAATCAACTTCGAAGAATTGTTTTCGATGATGAAATCATTAATGATGAAATCATTAGTGACGATATAATCAGAAAAAAACTCTCTGGTTATAAACAACAGGATAAAAAAAATAAACGAGAATTTGACATTGATGCTGAATTAATTAAGAAGCTGAAACAACAACAGAATAATCTCTGCGCGAGTTGTAATTGTATAATGAATTGGAATTGGTCGGATAAAGATCCTCGCCAATTCACCGTAGATAGAAAAGATAACAATCTCGGTCATGTCAGAAACAATGTGATGCTGACTTGTCTTGAGTGCAACAGACGCAGAGGTGCTAATTAAGACCACGCGGTGGTAATTGAGTATCCTCAGGAATCACTTGTAATTGTTCGCGTGTAAAACCCCGCTGAGGAGCAGTTGAATCCAGTCTATAGATTGGAGGTCTACCCGTAGATCGTGTTATACCGGATATTCTATGCGTAGTGACACTCCAAATAGGATCGGTAGCTCTTTTTTTACCACCCTCAAGCTCTCCTGGTTCATATAAGTACCTTACAATGACATTACTACCAAGAATTGGTTCTTTTTGTGAAATTCCTTGGATTTTCATTTTGATAGACGCTTTCTTAATAGCGTTGACAGGTTTCATATTAATTGTTCTAGTAATCTCATTATTGATTGCGGTAACTACACCTGGTAATCTCTTGACCCATTCACGGGATCGTTTATCCTGGATGAATTCTTTCGCGTATTGATATCCAAATAACCGCTCAGCAAGGGTTTTATTAAACCGTTCAACAATTGCCTGATCGCGATGTAGCGCAGTGTGTCCTCGTCTGATGGCGACATTATGATGTTTCATCGTAGATGTAACAACACCTTGAAATTCCTTGCCAGGATCAACTTGTAACAGATTTGGCCAGCGCAGAGGACCTCGTCGATAAATTTTTTCAAATGCAGAAGCTACTTCAGTAGATGATTTTGTTTTTAACGGTTCTGCTTCTTTGTATCGACTTGCAATATCAACTAACGTTAACGCATATTTGTAACCATTGTCATGCGGCAGAAATAGTATATCAGCTTGATGAACTTCATTAGGCGTTGTCACATCAAAATGCGAGTAGTTAATTTGTTTAGGCGCTGGTAGATAAATTTGCCATATTGCCTGTTTAGATAACCAGTTTGCCGCTGTAGTTTTTTTCACCTTTGATGCACTAGCTAGTTTATTGATTGCTGCGTAACCTCTCCAGTATCCCCTCGGAGAATAGTAAATAGATTCCATATTATTAATTATCCAGCTCCAAGCATCAATTTACCCTTCATAGCAGATTTTACCAACCACGAAGCCAATTTTTCTTTGAAGGATTTATCAGGAATAGCATTTAACGCATGAATTAATTTTACATCTGCGAGATGTCTGTGTTGAAGATTGCTGCTTTTATAAGCGACATCATGAGCATGACACGCCTTATCAATAGCGTTTATTGGATACTCGCCGGGTCGGGGCTGATTTTGATCATCAAGTCTGATATCTAATCGTGTTCCCGGTCCACAGTAGCTATATCCTGGAAGGTGCTTTTCTCCTGGATACTTTGCCCACGGTGTTCCAGGGAGTTTTGCTAACTTGGCTGCAATATCACCTCCTCTTTTTTTAAAACCTTGGTTGGACCAAGGGAAGTAAATCTAAATTTTTTCGTACTACATTGTACGCATTTACCAGAAAGCGCTGATCGATTATTTTTCGTTGTAATCGTCGTCAAGTCATTTGTGCCAGTACGTGTCCTACATTTCACACAATATAAATCCATAATTATATATATAACAACATGAATGTAATTGATTATTCAGCTACAAGACGACGAGAACCTACTAGACACCAAGCAATGTTACCAAATTCTATTCGCGCGATTATCATCGGACCATCTGGATGCGGCAAGACACAATTACTACTTAATTTGATAACGAGATGGATGAAGTGGGATAAGCTGTACATGATTGCTCCGAGTGTAGATGATCAGCGATGTTATGAAGTATTAAAGGATTTTAATGATGCCGCGCGAGAAATTAACGGCGATGGTGTTATTGAGTTTATAACCGATATTGAAGAGGCACCTAACATTGATGATATTGATGGAAGTATTAACAATTTAGTTGTATATGATGATATCATGCTAGATAATCAAAAAAATCCTGCTAGAATATTTTCCAGAGGCAGACATAAAAACACCGACGTGATATATGTAACTCAACGGTACACTCAAATACCAAAAGTGATCAGAGATAATTGCAATTTGTTATGTGTGTTTAACGGAGTTGATACTCATACTCTTAGAAATATTTGGCAAACTTGGTGCGGTGGCGATATGGATCATAATCAATTTAGAAATTTCTTTAGCCACGCTCAGTCAATCCCACATGGATTTGTGACGATAAATTTATCAGACCCTCGGACAAGATATCGTGTAGGACTTGATCAAATATTTAGTTAGCGCATTAGCAGCCGAGATTGTGAACGTCAACTAAATGGCGTCTTTTTTTTTTCATTCTTTACTCAAATTATTATTAAAAATTAATTAAGTATTTTCAAGGAAGCCTCAGTTTACTAAATTGACGCCTGAAAAAGTATTTTCAAGGAAGCCTTAGTTTACTAAATTGACGCCTAGAAAAAGTTGGTCTGTTCACCCTCTCTGCTGCTCTCCAACTAGAGTATTATCTTAACAGAAGGTCACGCTCAAATATAAACATTCAATGTTTACCTTCACAAAAATGATTGACAGTTCACTTAATCCAACGATCCCACTTCTGACACCATTGTAACAGAATTGTTACCGAGAGGAGGGTGGATTAAATGAACAATACAAACACAATTTGTGAAAGAAAATATAAATTTATGTAATAAATTATAAATGAAAAAAATACAGATGTAACAACACAATAATTCATGCACTCAACCCACAATTACACTCACAACCATTCACAATACATGAACAAATTAAATAACAATACAAAAGGAATCTCAGATGTAAAGGGATCTCTTGGATTATACACAGATCCAAGAATCCTTTACGAAAGTTAAATAAATGCAAGTATGATTTACGAAAAAAAAATAAACACAAACGACAAACTATCTATCGCACGATGGATTGCGATAACTAGCACGATCATATACTTGTATCCAATCAAGTTGCTAGCTTTTATTGATATCTATGTGATCACTTGAAATATTATTGCGATCTGACATAAGCATGCAAATACAACAATGTATTAAATTATATTATAATTTCAATACACCTATGTGTCTCCCCTGTATAACCGCACGATTCAGCAACAGTTGAATCGTCTCCCAGTTTCCCCGAGAACCGAGGGTTGACCAATACTATTATCGGACGTTTCCCTACACGGATCCACCACAGTTATACGTTCAGACAGCATACAACATCTACCCGAACCAACGGTTCCTCACTCCCCTAGATGTCTACCCGGACGTTTTACAACTCTAAGACAGCTCCGACACTCGGACTTCTAGCTTTCCGGATATTTACACGTTACACAGATATTGACGAACAGACAGTTCGACACACAGACAGATACTTCAATTCCGTTTGCACAAATTAACGGCACAAGCACATTCAGATATTTATACAGAGATGTTCCAGAACAAACAATAGATGTCCCACAACAAATCAAACGATATCAAAGACGTTTATCAAAAGATGGTATCAGATGTGTTAACAGCTACGGTATCAACGATGTTATTAGCAGCTACGGTATCAACGATGTTATTAGCAGCTACGGTATCAGAAACATTGTAACAACTATGTTAGCAGCTACGGTATCAGAGACGGTATCAACGATGTTAGTAGATGCGCTATCAGTGATGTACTTCTACGGTATCAACGACGGAATCAGACGGAATCAGACTGAATCAGACGGAATCAATGATTGTCAGATGTTATCAGATCTACGGAATCAACGATGTTATTAGATCTCCGGAATCAGCTATAATAAACAAAACCAGACTAATAATAGTTGTCTCAAAAATAATCTAAGCTGTAGATTACGATATTTCATTTAAAGTCTAAAAGTGACTAGTAATTCCAAATATTCCACGTTCATTGCAATAAAGGCATCATTATACGAAATGATAATCTGAATAAAATTCACAATAAAACGAAATGTAAATTTAACACTCACCCCTTTGGCTGGAGATTTGCAAGACGAGGTTATCTATCCTTTGATTAGATATTTTAGTTCCCGTAAATAATAATGAGAATTCCTTAGCCTTATATACTCTCTATAGGTGAACATAAATCACATCGAGCTTAACGTGCACCACGTACAACGAGTATTTCGGATTTCATGTAAATTACAAATTGGCACATGCAAATCGTTACACGCCACTTAATCACCCCAGGTAATGCGTGTACGACGAAATCAAGAAAATGGTGAGTTTCGTTTGCAATTCAAGTAGAACAAAAATCAGTTCAATTTTCGCCTAATTCTGTGACAATCTCTCTCTTCTTTCCTAATAACAACAATCAGCAATCTCTGTGCATTATCTCCCTCTTATTTACTAATAACAACAATCAACAATCTCTTCGCATTATCTCTCTCTTATTTACTAATAACAACAATCAGCAAACTCTATGCATCATTTCTCTCTTATTTACTAATAATAACAATCAGCAATCTCTATGCATTATCTCTCTTTTATTTACTAACAGCAACAATCAGCAATCTCTATGCAATATTTTTCTCTTATTTACTAATAACAAAAATCATGAATCTCTATACATTATCTCTCTCTTATTTACTAATAATAAAAATCAGCAATCTCTATACATTATCTCTCTCTCTCTCTCTCTCTCTCTCTCTCTCTCTCTCTCTCTCTCTCTCTCTCTCTCTCTCTCTTATTTACTAATAACAACAATCAGCATTCTCTATGCATTATCTCTCTTTTATTTACTAACAGCAACAATCAGCAATCTCTATGCATTATCTCTTTCTCTTGCTTACTAATAACAACAATCAGCAATCTCTATACATTATCTGTCTCTTCTTTCCTATTAGCAACAAACTGCGATATGTGTACAGTATATCTCTCTCTTATTTACTAATAACAACAATCAGCATTCTCTATGCATTATCTCTCTTTTATTTACTAACAGCAACAATCAGCAATCTCTATGCATTATCTCTTTCTCTTATTTACGAATAACAACAATCAGCAATACCTACGCATTATCTGTCTCTTCTTTCCTATTAGCAACAAACTGCGATATGTGTACAGTATATCTCTCTCTTATTTACTAATAACAACAATCAGCAATCTCTACGCATTACCTGTCTCTTATTTACTAATAACAACAATCAGCAATCTCTATGCATTATCTCTCTCTCTTGTTTACTAATAACAACAATCAGCAATCTCAATGCATTATCTCTCTCTCTCTCTCTCTCTCTCTCTCTCTCTCTCTCTCTCTCCTCTCTCTCTCTCTCTCTCTCTCTCTGTGTTACTAATAACAACAAGCAACAATCTCTATGCATTATATCTTTCTATCTCTCTCTTATTTACTAATAACAACAATCAGCAATCTCTACACATTATCTCTCTCCCTCTCTCTCTCCCTCTCTCTCTCTCTCTCTTATTTACTAATAAGATGAATCAGCAATTTCTACACATTATCAATTTCTCTCATATATAATCAACAACAATCAGCAATATCTATACAGTATTTCTCTCTTATTTACTAATAAAAACAATCAACAACCTCTATGCATTATCTGTCTCTTATTTACTAGTAACAACAATCAGCAATCTCTATGCATCATCTCTTTCTATCGCTCTTATTTACTATAACAACAATGAGAGAGAGAGAGAGAGAGAGAGAGAGAGAGAGAGAGAGAGAGAGAGAGAGAGAGAGAGAGAGAGAGGCTTTATGTCTGGTTCAAAATAGCTTTCTAACCTCCACTCTTAAACATGTTTCTCAGTCACTGAAAGAGCCAATATTGCCAACATTTGTTATGTAAAATAAAAGAAGAGATGAAATCAAAACATAATTTTCAAGATATGTGTTTAGTGTTAAGATTTGGTCATACAAAAAGGCATCATCTATGGATTGAAATGGTGTTTGTTTATTCATATAAAAAACCTCTTAATAAGTGTTAAGTTCTCAGAGGGCAGTTGTTATATGTCCTTTGAAAGAGTTCGTCACTTAACGCATATTCTTTGTTTTGTGCTTTTGCAAGCCCAAAATAATCTTATGGAAGATTATTCAGACAGAAACAGTGTGTGTTTTGGATTTCTACTTAGCTTTAACATTTGTCTACGATGTTAGCAGTTTGCAGTGATGTTTAGCACTGGGACATCATGCATCATATGTCTGGCATCATGTCCTACCCTGTCACATTATCCTGACACTAGGCAGACATTTCCTAACACTAACCTTTTAATGCTCAGCGCCTAGCTAGGCAGCTGCTACTACCATAATTAAATATCTTTGGTATGTCTCGGCCGGGGTTCAAACCTGCGACGTCCCACATCGAAAGCGGATGCTCTGACCACTTAGGCCACTAGAGCGGTCGAAAGGAACAGAACATATTTTAACCTGTTGTTTATGTACGTTGATAACTGATACCATATTATGACCTTACCTCCTGTAGATTGCATATAGGAGAGTACACGGAATTCAATCAGAGCACACTATTTTATTTTAATAATAAAATGATTGTTGACTAACTACACCAACGCTAAATATTGAAGAACGAATCGAGATAATTGCTACGTGAAATTATCGGAATACATGTAAAAGTCTTACGAGTAATATCAAATCAAATTGAGCAGAAACGTTCCTCGTGTAACATGTCTAGCTGGTAGAAGTTTTGTCTGGTTACCTGCTTAGTATGCTCTTTGCGTTGCTCTTCGCTATATTAATAGCGGAGTGCAACGCAGGGATCATTCTAAGTAGGGAACCAGACTAGTAGAAGTTGTCTTATCGAAGTATTTCACAATTACGTTGTACAGCTTTCATGTGGAAAAATACCGACACATACAGCAGTACCAACAGTCTATTTTGAAACTATGGTGACCGGCCATGTTAATAGGTATGGCCTGAACTGAATTGAATCCACTTCAAACGATCTCAAAAATTTACATTTATATCAAATAAGTACAAACAGATATTCGCAAAATATTTAGAAGAACTTCATACAGTTTTAATACATTTGTCTATGGCAGGGAAAGGATTCTTAGCTAAGAAAACTTCGTTTAGTTTGACTGCTTAGGAAAGTATAACGTTTCTACAGCTTCAAGGGTAAGCTTGTAATGTTAGTCGTCTATTAAGAAGTAGAATTCTGGGATTATAGCTAGCGCGAGAGAGGTTGACCCTACCGTCTGCAAAAATTGGTTCCAAAAATAAAGTAAGTCCTGATATGTTTGAAAACTTGGAATTTAACTATGTGACGCACAAAATTGACGAAATTGCATCAAATGGTATTGTTATACGCACAGGGGTATTCACTTGACCGAGCGGTGTCAAAACCCTGGCGCGAGTCACGCTGGAAGTCATAAGTTTTCCCCAAATTTCCAAAGACTTCCATACAACTTGAGTTGTAAAATGGAAAGAAAGACGTGTCTGCTATAACTAATAATCTTTGCTGTAATCAATGGGCGAGCCAGAGGAGACAACTTGCCCAAGAGTCCATTAACTGCACCTTTGCATGGTTTTTCTTCATTATCATCCTATTCCCGTACCGCAAGCCCGTCATGCCATAGAAATTCCACTAGTATTCCCTTACTAACTGGGAAATATTTAACTGCGCGACCCTAAGCCAGTCAATCCACAGAATTTCCGGCGTATCACGCTCATATACATACGCCCATTTTCCACTATGGCCACATAAACGCCACCTACCAAGTTCCAACTTATTGATTCCATTCTATAATTTAATGATTTCCAACCATAAATGCTGCCTTTTCAATCACAATACTTGTATACACCGCTGAATTTTAATATGGACTATGTTACTGAAAGGGACAGTCATTCGGCTTGTACCCAAATTCACTACTAACGACCCCAGCATGGTTTAAACTCACTAACACATACTCCAAATTTATTACAGTATATTACTTCGACACGTTTTTAGTAGCATCATGGTGGTAACTAGTTTTGTTTTTTTTCAGTCATTTTACATATTACAATTTTCGCAAAAATACATGTTAAACTAAACGTTATGTAAAATAAATGAAAAACGAGAGTTCTGAGTTCATAATAATATGATACAATATAGCCCTAACCTCCAAATCTAATTTATCTATGTTAACTATCAAGTCAAAAACCTTTGCAACATTCGCCTATGTTTAAAGGCCTCATCCCAGATCCCGTCACCTCCGCCCTACCTTGCAGAAACGTAGAACAGATAAAGACAAATTTCATACTCAAGAGACAAGTTCAAAGGAAACTCGATTTGCATTTTCTAAAATATATGCAACAGGTTAGAAAGATCCACCTGGTGAGCTTGGGTGAACTCCGCTACACTTTAAAATAAAAAGAAGAGTTGTTGGCTATTGCGTAAATATCTTTAATGTTAAACACAAAGCTATCTTATATTGTGTAATTGAGGCTATGTCAGGATTATAACAATGATCAGACAGAAGCAGATGGGTTGAGAGCATTCAAAACGTCCTATCGAAAACTGAGTTTCAATTTATTTGGTTTAATCGAAATGTTCACATCAAATACTGACTAGATACAATATGTAAGGAAAGGCTTCATGATCAGTTTATAAAAACATGGGAATCATTAATTACTATCTTCACAAAAACTGATTCATACAGAGGTCTTTAATCGGAAATAAAATGTTATCATTATTTGTCAAAAGACAGATAAAAAAACTTTAAGACTAAATTTCGAACATGTGATTATATTTTATCTATACAGAAGGGAAATCTGGAAAAATGGAATTGATATGACAGAGTGTGTAAGATGTTCATGCAAAACTGTATGGGTGATGAATTTAATTATATCCTTGAAAGTAGCTATTTAATAGAACAAAGAAAAGCAACGATGACCCAAACACTTATATGTACGATACCAAATGTACCAAAGTTTAAGAATAAATGTGTCCTAAGAAACTCGGTGTTTTAAGAAATCTGTCTAAAATGATTGATATTTTTTAAATAAAATTTGTTTAAAATTCAAATCAACATTAGTCGTTTTGCATGAACATCTTACACACTCTGTCATACCAATTCCATCTTTCCCATCTGTATAGAACCTTCTAATGATTTACTATTGTTGTCGTGAAATAGTCGCTACACTACCACTACTTAAATTATAATGAACTCCCTAATGAACGTGCAACATATATACAATCAAGTACTTGAGTGGAAAACCAAATTGAAAAATAAATATCGTTTATGAGTATACATTAAAAGTATAAAAAAAATATCGTAAACGTGTAGTGTTGTTGATATTGTTGTGTAATGGACGTCCGCTTTTATCGCTGGAACCGACATATTGCTATGAACAATAATAATGACATCACATCACATAGTGGTTTTCTTAATATCATTAAAAACGTATATACAAGCACTAATAAAAAAAATTGCATGAGTAAATAACTTGCATACAGCGACGCTAACATATTCTAAATTATCTTCGTTGATATCACCAAGTCTTAGTGAATAAATATCAAATAGTTCACAGAAATGATTAAGATTTACAACGAGGCAATGACTGTATCAGAATCTACATGCCATATAGAAAATGGGGATTTAAATCACAATGTCGTCAACGAAAGTACTACTGCAACAGATCGTCGTTAATACAACTCCATAAAAACAATGATTGATATCAGCAAGCTTGACCAATCCTGAGTGCAGAGTCAAATTCCAGCTGCGAACCCAATGATAGAAATGGCACTTGCGCAATTATGAGTATGTCATAGTTGGCCAAATATTACATCAAAATCATTCGGTGGTTTGCAGGACAATGATTCACTGTTATTTTCGTATAAAAAAAGATGGAATCCCCGACTGGACAGCTGTTGGTAATCCAACAAGTAGTATCAAAGTGAACAAATCAACGATGAATTTCAGCGCAGAGTTCAATCCATCACAGGAAAAGTATCTAAAATAGCTAGAATCAACATTCTCATCCTCGATCGCAAAAAAACTCACCAAACTATGCCGTTGATATATATCAATCACCAATCCGAAGTGTGTTAGGATGAACTGGAATTCCTCCAGAATATCAAGGACCAACAGAACCAAAAGGACATGAATGTACAACAGATGAATGTTTATATAAAACTTCCAGAATATAGAAATCTTATATGAGATTATGAAGATAATGTTACTAAACCGATTTATTTTACTGTTTAAAATAATGGTATAGGTTTTTATTTTCAACCTAATCAAATAACTATCCTCTTTATTAACGACAAATTTATTAAATTATTTTCTAAATCTGAACACGCACTTATACTCGGTGATCTATGCAAGTTTTTTTCTAGTATAACAGTTGTATTATAAAGATATGAAACAGCAAAACAGTACAGAATTTAAATCAGGTTGTATCAGATCTCGAATGTATCAATCGGAAAATACATCTAACTTCTCGTCTATAGTAATTGGATAATGTTTCTCGACCATTTTGAAAGAATAGAAGCAGAATTACCAAACTTTGAATTATCAGGATTTAACCTCAACGAGCTATAGAAATCAGTCAACAATCTTAAATAATGAACATTTTCCTAAAATCATCGAGGCATTGAACAAAATAGCCCCACCAGTGAGTATTCTCATACATAACAATCAAATATACGGTGCGGCAGGCATATTTCACCAGGAATTGTTAATATAGCAAGTACGATAACGGTTTATCTCGTATGTGATGTAATTGATGGAAGTTATCAAGTAGATCCTTAAAAATTCAGTCACGCTCAGCAAATATTTTTTAAAAATATATTACACCTCAAGTAACTCCTGGATAGTTGACTGTACAAGAACCCACTAATAAGGTTTCGATGCTTCATAATTTTTGGTGGTATGATGTTTTACAAATTCAATTTGCTTCATTTATATAACAATATTGTTAGTTTAAATGATTATTTTGAAAATCTAGCAAGATAATCTTCAACGCTTTTTATTACCTTGTCGTTATTGTCGGTATAATTTTGTTATCATAATATGTTCTCGGCTCTTTTTTTTGCCACCACACTGCACACACAACGATGTTTCTACTCTGACACGAACACCACACTTTAGACAGTTTTGGTTTTACTCATACTCAGGCGTACGCAATAGTAATATGATCCCATATCATAGTGATAAATATGCAGTCTCGGATTACCCATTAGGCAGAGTAGGCAACTGCCTATGGGCCCCGCGACTTTTATTGGCCCCATCAGGGGCCCCCAGGGGCCCCCATGAGACCGTGACCGTGGGTCTGGGGCCCCAAAAGTTTGACTGCCTATGGGCCTCCACGGTGCTTAATCCGGCGCTGTAAATATGGAAGCATAAATATAATAGTAATACTAAATTGCATTAAAGAACTAAAAATATGTATACTACAAATGAATAAGCAAAAAAAAATACATCTTAAACATAAAAATCCAGATCAATATTATGAAAGTATACAAGTACTTAACAATGCTAATAATAAGAGCATCCGCTACAGAAAACCTACACTTAGTAAAATTCCAATGTACTGGTGGTCAAATGAGTCAGAGGATAGGAACTGGAAACAGTGAACCATTTCGTATATCTTGCTTCCATAATCAATGAAGAAAGATCAGGAGCAGATATTTTGTATTTTGTATATAAAACACGTTATTCGATACGTTTTCAGCTGTCGGGTCTGGAATGTCTCGTATTTGGAGTGTCCCAGATGTACAGCTGTCCAGTGTTTGGAGTGTTCAGTGTATGGAATGTCCAGGGTAGAGTGTGTGGAGTATCTGAGCTGTAGAGATGTCCATTATCTGGAGTGTCGAGTGTCTGGAATGTCTAGGGCCTGGAGTGACCTAGCTGAAAAGCTGGCCAGTATCTGGAGTGTCCAGTGTCTGGAGTGTCATGTGTGTTCGGTGCTGTCCAGAGTCTAGTTTCCAGAGCTATGCGAGTGTCCAGAGGGGCTAGAGGGACCCCAGCGTTCCAAGTTATCGTAGTTATCGAGGCCTACGTCATACAAACTGTAAAGCCAACTACAGGAATTAATCCTAGCAGCCGTGGGACTGAAATAAAGTGTTCTGACGACGGAGTGTATCTCCTTGCATATAATCTTGTAGCCTTGGGCGAATTTTGGGGTTCGTAAAACCCATTGTATCTTACGGGACGGTAAAGAAGTTTATATATATATATATATATATATATATATATATATATATATATATATATATATATATATATATATATACTGTCCGCAGACCGAAGTTTGGTTACCACCTCCTGATAAAATGCTTAAAACGCTAAATATCTCGGTAGAAGAATAATCGGTAAATTTAATCAAGGAGGAGCATATGATCATAAACGACATTATGCACGATTAATTCTAGATGATACCAATACGATTTTACGGATGCAAAAGCGAGAAATATATTTGTAAGTCGACAAAACTCTTACTTGTCTAACGGAACACGGTTAGGTACAAGTTTTGGTTATATCGATGATATATCGCCTCAGTATACACATTGAACATCGTCAATGCTCTCATATGTAACTATACATTTATTATCAATGACAAATATATTTATTTGTACCGCATTTAGAATTTTAGAGTTGCAAAGGATTCATTTTATATCGAAAGTAATATATAGAATTACTGACTCGTTGTACAAGTACTGATGCACTGTTGCGATCGTGGCGAATAAACAGAAATGTTATATAATTATTCTGAATCCTCAGATGTTGAAATCAAAAATATGTACCTGATAAATTCAGATATAAATAATTAAATATCAGAATTACCATCTGCACCATCTGTATCCGATCTAGTATCTAGACATAAGAATTTTATCTAAATTGACCTGGTGGTTGCGGTAAAACAACTTGACTGATCGAATTAATAAGACAGAGTTCGGATTTAATTGTGTTAACCCATGCCCAAAGATTTGCGAGGGAAAGGAAAGAACGAGGTGTAAAGTCATGTACTTTCACACTTTTTTTTACATATATACATGGAATCATAATTTGGGATGAAATATGCACAATGTCGCTAGAAAAATTCAATATTTGTTTGGACTGATTATTGCTAAAGAATACCACGGTGATAATGTATGGCGATCATGGTCAGCCACCACCATTTGTTGGACTGTCCTCGCTTGAATGCTAAAGAATTCTATAGAATAGTATGAGGAGATAACTGATAATCATAGAGTGCTTGATCCAAACTTAAAAAGAGCTTAAGAAATTAATCAGATTACAACCGAATAATATTCAGTGCGAAATAATTTCAGAAACTTCTATAAATTATGTTTTAGATAAATGGAGACCAAACTATTTGATAGTGGCAAGTTGAAAGATAATTCGTGATAAACATTATTTCAGTTACATCAGGAATAGTTTTCAAAATTGCCTGTACCGTTGTTATAGACCAGTTGATACGCGACAACAGAATAATGAAGCTGATACACCAGGACAGACAGGGAAACGTAATCTCCTATTAAATGATGTTGTCGCTGTTGATATTGATGCTGTTGATGATGCAATAAGTTAACATATCCGGTAAAGAACAAAAAAAGTAGAGAGACATAATCTATCACGGATTCGACATTGGCTCTGCAAAGAGGCTAAGAGACTCATCACATGATCAGTTCATAGTACAAAATGAGTGCATACTTATTTTATTTCGTCCATGATTGTCCACACGAGTACATTGCAATGTAATTACAAATACATTAAGAGACTTCAAACCTAGACATTATATTTATGAGATTCGTACACATCTAGAAACCTCCAGAAATTCTGTCCATTGACCCAACAGACGAAGATATTGAGCTTGGGCAGAATATATTAAATGCAATGAATTAGTAGTATTAAGAAGGATGTGTACGATTCCGTGTTATTGCATTAGTAAGGAAACATGGGAAATGTTGTATCACTGGTGAGATCCTGGTTGTATGCATGAATAAAATAGCGCCACATTTCCTCCATTGTTTATGATTCATTTTCAAATATTTCGAATATGGATTTGGGTGGGTTAAATATGCTACCAAAAATCTCAGAATGTAGCATCACTTCCTAGTGAAGAGTTCAGGAGATTGTAAGCTTCGCTTGAACATGATGGGAATTGAAGGGGAAGGATGAATCTCGAATGTCTCCGGCCTAAAGAAACTTCAATTTTATCTATCTCCTGTTTTTATATTTGCCTCTTTGTCTGCATTCACCCATCCAGTCATATATGCTGCCATCCTCAACGTACATTGAATCAATTTATCTACCTATGTCCGTCCATCCGTTGGTGTATCAATCATTAAGCTACTTCATTATAGCTGTGCATTCATGACAATTATTGTGACAATAAGTGACCCTACTTGTAAAGAAGTCTCTGAGGTGAATGGTGCACTGTATCGGATTTAATATTAGCTATGAAAGTATTGTTTCCCTTCAAAACAGAAGAAGCAAAACAAATTTGAAAAATTACAATCGGATGCAGATAGAGTGGCAGTTGAACTGGTTGCGTTTGGTATATATGTCATTTTGGATTCTATCCAAGTTTCAAGTATTTGTAAGGATCATAGTCGCCATTTATATCATGATTGTGTCCGGTGGTTAATTATATCTCTTCTAACTTAATTAACATCTCCTGTTAACGTGTGAGCCATCTAGATATCGCACGTTGTATACAAATATCAGAAGTGGCCAAGTTACGGATCACTGCCATCTCACCTCTGTCTGCGTGGGTTCGAATCTCGGTTTCGGACAGTATAGATATGTGAGAAAGCTTGCCGGTAGCTAATCATGGGTCGGTGGTTCTTTCTGGGGTTTTCCCGGGTTCGTCCTCCACCGTATACTGCCTGTATTGTGCTGACAAATGGCGTTAAACTCTACAAAAAAATGTCACAACTGTACTCTTAACAAAGAATAAATGCATCATATCACTGGAAATTAAAAAGAAAAAGTGTCAGATGGCTCCTCGTTCTAAAAATGGGAGTCGATAGAATATCGATCAGATCAGGCAAGGAATTATCTTCAAGCTTTTGAAAGCTAAAGGAGCGATTTCGGCCAACATCCCATTTGCCTGGTATTCCGAATCCCCCCACCCCATGAAAGGGCGTATAATACCTTAGGTCTTCGATATTCTCCAGTAGCTTTCTAATAGTACATACACTTCAATGAGCTAAATTACAATCACTGTAGAAAGTTAGTGTATCATAGCTTTCTTACGTTGGCAAATGGATAATACTATTTTGTGGCATTTGTTTAATTTCATTTTCGAAATTGTGTTACAACTGTGGAAATAGTTTTAGGATTTCGAATTTCAAACAAGGAATGTATTAACATTATTACTTTAAAATTTGCAACTTTAAATTAATGGTAAATCTTTAAATTGATTGATTTTTTTGTTGTCGAACTTCCTCGATATTTCTAAATGAATGTTTGTGGTAGATGAAATCCACTTCTGTACGTTGTGTTTATACCGTCAATACGTTCAAACGACCCAAGGTAATTTACAGATATACATGTACATAATTCTGATGAGTAAGCAAATCAGCGCATATTCAGCCCAATTTTAGTAGAACCTATATTTTTTTTTTTAAATGGCTTTATTCTTCGGGCTAGTACATCCCTTATTCTCCTCATTGAAATTGTCCATAGTATCTTTAATAATAGTAATCTGTAAATATCTGGGTTATGATATTCCAGCAGATTACGGCTCAATTTAATGAGGTCAGAGGCGATATAACCGGCATGATCGATGTTATAGTTGTCATATTCACACGTTCTACTAAGATATAGGGTATTATTCTGCTTCTTGTTCATGTTGAATTCGGTGCACCTAGACGAAGATGAGAGAGAGAGAGAGAGAGAGAGAGAGAGAGAGAGAGAGAGAGAGAGAGAGAGAGAGAGAGAGAGAGACAGACAGACAGACAGACAGACAGGCAGAGGCAGAGAGACTAATTGATTGATTGATTGATATTCTTTTTTTTAAAAGACGGAAAAAGTAAAGACAACAAGCTTTGTAAAATTTTAACAAATAATTTATTTCTCTATATAATCAAATGAAACATGAGATAAAAAAAAACTTACGGTTTTACGAATCAAATTCGAAGATAATCCTAGAACTAACAAATAGAAGTTGGAGAAAGAAGTCCTAAATTAAATTGAGTTCGAATCCCCTTGAGATTCATATGGTCATCCCTCCAGCATAACAGAAGCTTTTTCCACGCCTGATATCACTTTTCCCAGTATGGGAGCTAAATTCAATGGTTCTTACTCCAGGAAAGAAAGAAAAACAAATTTAAAAGTTGTTTATAAGAACTATTGCTGTTTCTGAATCAAGGTCAGAACCTATAGACCGTATTTGTTTTTTTATAATAGTCAGGTCGAACAGAACTGAATTTCTGGAAAATTTCAACAAAGTTACATTACAATAGTATGTAGTAGAATTAACAAAATTAAAAAGCTAACGAACAAATAATTAATTGAAATGTAAGAGAGAGAGAGAGAGAGAGAGAGAGAGAGAGAGAGAGAGAGAGAGAACACATATTTCATTTCTCTTTTTCATTAGGTATGTAGTGTTGTAAACAGTCATTAATGCTTACTTGTTTCATTATATCACTGTGAGATATCAAGACTGTTATAACATGAATACTATTCAGGGATACTGGAACATTAGCTTATTCAAGGCAGGAAATCATTGAGAGAAACTTAGAAAGTAATTAGGAACACCATACTTTTGGATTTTCAATAGAACGTTATAAAGTGACTTGTGATAGAACTTTTGGAGATTTAGTTTACAATAATTTTCACTTTATATTCAATGAAAATAAATAATTTGTTAAATTTTACTAAATTTCTTGGCATTCGCTCTCTTCTCATGTTTAGTATCAGCCCATACAGTCTTAAAAATAAAATATAGCGATGGAACTAGCCGGAGAATATGATCTTAATGGAGCAAAAAAAAAAATAATATTTCGCAGGAAAGACATTCTTGTATATATCTTCTTTAGGTTCGATTAGCAATGGAATTAAAAGAATTGAAATTAGAAAACCAGATATTTTCCTGGCGTTCTGGCACATAAGCACCCATAGCTGATTAAATACACCCAACAAATTATGTCGGATAAACAATAAGTCAATTTATGCAAAACGGCATACGGATATGTTATAATTCGTGTTGTAATATTTACCTATGAAGAACACGTAGCTCCAGCCACGGTTTGAAATATATTTCGTTCCTACCCCAACCCCCCGAACAACAACAACAACAACGACCCTCAAAAATAAAACAATGCAAACTGGACACACTAAAGTAAACAAGAAAGTTATTTTGGTACCTTTGAACAGGACGAGAACTTACACACACATACAGAGAGAGAGAGAGAGAGAGAGAGAGAGAGAGAGAGAGAGAGAGAGAGAGAGAGAGAGAGAGAGAGAGAGAGAGAAGACGACGCCAATACTAATATATCTATCCCGTCAAGATTTTATATCACTGGTTGCTGGGTAGTGAGGTTCAGAGTCAAACAGAGTTTGGTACATTTGTCGTCATGGCTTAGATCATAATTACGATAATTACAAGGGAACGATGTATCCTCTCAAACCTCTGGTCAGTAATGATGTACATGTCAAATCTAATTTTAAAGATCACATACAAGCCGTATGAAACAAACGTGATTAGAAAGTGCTGTTGTTAACACGAGCTGATATTGATTTTGATCTTTGATACCCACACATGATGACTGAACAGGCGATTGTTACAGATGCATGTTGTTTGTCATGATCCATAACCAACGACGCTAATTTGTTCAACAATAGTGTAAATTGTGAAACAATTATATTTCACTTTCTACCTCTTTAAAAATCGTACCCCCAACTTGAGACATTTGCAAATTCTTCAAGAGGAATTTTATAGGAATATGTTTTAAAACTTTGGCTACTTTCAATTATTTAAAAAGGCAATATCGAAGGCTATACAAACATGCACCAGCTAGGACGACATTAACCAGAATTCACGATGCACTCGATTGACCACCCAGTCCAGTAAACACAAAATAGGCTTGACTTCGATCACATTAATCAGTTTATATATTTATCATGATATCCCACTTAAAGACTTAAAATAGGTTGGTTAACACATTTGTAGGTTGAGTGGTGATGGACGGCTAAGAACAAATTTTAAATCACTGAGAAAACCACTGCCTAATGTAATGCTTAAACGTCCTTTTATCGCGTACAAATGGTACTAGCATTATCCTATGAAATACAGAAACTATTCAATATTTGAATCCTCACTTTGTTTTTTTTTTTGCTAACAGACGATATTTTGATACATTATAGTTTATGAAATTGAATGGTATGGTGTCAGTAACAGCTCATTGTATGATCTTTAACTATTCATAAAGGTGAGCGATTGTGCAATCAGGTAATTGTATGTCATCAATTTGGAACGGAAGGGTGTTAAAACTGTACTCCGTTCTCATTCTAGGACATTTGAAAAAATGATCTGAATATTACTCTAAATTAAATTACAAACTTTTAACCATGTATTCGTTTGTTTACAGACATGTGATACAGGAAAGGTAAAAAAAACATGATTTTGGACAAGGTCAATTCCAATTTACAATTAAAAATTAAACATAATGATGGAGTAAAGAACTACAAAAACAAATTAGATATACGTAATACCCTCAAGAAAAGTGAATACGAAGGTACCTCCGGAGGAGACAAAAATATCAGCTAAAAATTCAATGTAGAGCAAAGCAGACTTGAAAATGTCAATATATAGGCAATGACGTCATTCTCAAGAGATAAAATATGGAAAATAGTTAAAAGCTATCGAAATCCATCATAAATACGATTACAATAATACGAACATGTCTAATTCATTCTGCATAATATTCCTAGCAAAGATCATGCTATAAAAAATAGAAATTACAATAAGGATAGCTAAACCTGAATGGACTCAGACACACACAGTTCAACGTAAATTGTTCTTTTCTTAGAGAGAAATTGTCTAAACATTTACCCTTAGTTAGCTCCACGTAAATTTGAGAATTTATCTGCTTACTGAAGTACAGTTTCTTGAATATTCTTCTTTTGATAAATTTTGCAGAATGAACGCGGTAAATATTCATATTAGTTCTATACTGAAGGTACTACTATCTCATAATGTTTATGATGAGAAAGTCACATTTTATGATACTAGGTCGTGAATGGACAATATAAGGCATTAGGATAGTGAACTGACGATCGTGTCACGTGTAACTGGTTCATTTAAAGCTAGGTCACTTTTATAATAACGCCAGAACTACATGTGATATCGAGGGATCAACATACCGGCTTTGAAAGGTACAGTATAGTTTGTCTCAAATCTTAAAGTTGCTACCCCTACTTGGTATTAGAGAAGGCATTTGCATGCATTACTCTAAAAAAAATCTGAAAAAGTCAAGGACTACTAGTTATTTTTTCTGTTATCGTTTGCAATGTTCTTGTTTAATTATAAATTCTGCAGATTTATTTAGACCTAACCAAACAGACGCCACTAAGCTGTATACAATTAATAATCCAAGTGCATAATTATTAACAACTGATTTTGATAAAAATGGCTCACATGTTTGAAAATAAATTCACTCCTTGCGGTTAAAATCATGCTCTCTCGACACAATTGAACACATCACCACATCAAAGCAATATAATCTTAAAATAAAGCGCTGTTTATACTTTCAATTTAGTGGAGAAAGAAATGCTCTTTTGATTGCCAGGACAACTATATTTTGTACTTCCACCAAGCTAGCATGCTCACACGCTAATAAAGTGTTTTGTGTACTATTTGTTGATGGCTATAAATACACAGGCATTATTATTATTATTATTATTATTATTATTATTATTATTATTATTATTTCCTAGCTTGTGAGATATCACAATTAATGCTGTCATCACAATTTGTGTGATCTCCCTGAGATTCACATCTAAATTTGCAGACCAGATCGCATTATCTATTTATATAATCTACCCATGATGCGAGAGTTATCTGGTTCTACAATGTAGATCCGGTTCACCTCATAATCAAGCTCTGTGTGCTCTTCTACTCGGGAATACGTCGTCTGCTTCGCGATCGAACAACCTACTTTTTCTCAACGGCATTATTTCTTAGGCAGATGTCAGTGTACATTTAGTTTGTCCTGTCAAATTGGTGCTAGTTTGCTGCACACACTGGACTGACGAGTGACTGTCATCCTTACTTTGATATATTGTGCTACATATTTGCAAGTTTGGAAATTTACAAATACATTCGTCTTGTTCGCTAAATTGCATGGTCCACAACCACCATTGCTAGTCGTCATAGCTTGGTCTCATTTGCTGCTGTTGATATCCATCCCTAGGTTCTGTGACTAGTTATTACTCTGTGTCTGTTTCAATCTGTTCATTCATTATGTTTTCCCTTGCACTCTCATGCTGTGTGTGTGTGTGTGAGCAGCAGAGGGGGCGAATCCTAAAACTTTTGCGACAAAATCGATTTAAACCGTCAAAACGGCAAATAGAGCCTTCCTGCGAAATCTCATGTTTTAACCAAAAAAAAAATAAATAAAGTCTCCATTTGCTAAATAGAGCCTTATTGATTTCTTGCTCAAAACATGAATTTGCGCGGGTGATACTCTATTCGCGTTTTCATTGCTTAACCATAGAACGTCGCAGCGATGTTGTCATCGCCCCCTCTGCTGTTATGGGTTAATAATTATTTTACGATGAAAATCACTACGATTTCACAAACAGACTAATTTGTAAAACCTCACCTTGTAAATCAATCAGATTATTGGACTGGTCAGTGAGTTCGAAATTGATTCTCGTTAATGAATTATTATGACATCACATATAGACCGGATTCACCGGAGACTCAATTATTAGAAATCCTGGAGGAGCTGTTGGTGCAAATGAATACAGAATATATCCCTGCTGAGCTTGATTTGATCGTTCGAGATTTATTTGATAGCTTCCTTCGATAACATCACATACTAAATTCAATGCAATCACCGATGAAATATTCACATTTTGAGGAGCGATGTGTCTACCACCACCATTTGGGTCATTATTATGTTTGAGGATTTTTATTTCCGGTGATGATGTTTTTCTCCACGTATCATGGATTATTTTAAAACCAACATCGATGGTGTCACTGAGAAGTTTTTTTTTAGTTCTGGTACGTTATATCCTGGTAGTTTAAATACTGGAATATCTTTGACGGGGATTTTATAGTGTGTTGCAAATGTTGTTCTCGATGTGGAACTATCGTCATCTAATATCACTTGAATAATTTTCAAATTAAATGTTTCCATATCGTCGATAATTTTATTGCATGTTTCTACGACGCTGATAAATTCATCCCGGGTGAGAGAGCCGGATTTAAGGGATATTAACAACAGTGAAAAATCATTATTTATTGCTGTGAAATTTTCAATAATTTTAGGTTCCTTAACAAAATGATATTCTTCTAGGTCCTCCTCCCCGTCTCTCCTAGTTAGTTCGTATTCGATACTAAAAAAAATCTCTAGTAATTCTATGATCTTTATAACTCTTTACTGGATTATCAGATTTTATCCTGTCTGTGACATAATCAGATTTTTGTGGTTCTGGTAAATTAACGTTTTCTTCCCGGGGTGGTAATTCAGGCCATCCCAGTACGGTTCTAATAGAACTCTGATAAATATCTACGACGTAACCAGGCGAGTTTATCTCAATGGCAGATGATAGCGTCGGCTCATGAACTGTCATAGCTATTTTTGATTCTTTTCCAGTAATCGATTTTATTCTACGTTGCAATTCAGCATTGATTTGTTCAATTTGGTATGATCCGGTTGGTATCGAAACAACGTTCCAGTCTGGGGTACCTTCGTCTTTATTCTTATACGAGAACACCAGTGAATTATTGGGTTGTTGACCACCAAATGATTTTGATCTGATATTAGGCCAACTGTGATACACTCGTAATTTTGCTAACGCGATTTCCTTCACGGGGAATGGGGTAGGGAAATTCACACTGAATTCTGGATTCGTTGAGGTTATTGAGATCATGCTTGTTTGTACTGGGTTTGTGTTCTCCACTATTCGTTGAAGTAGTTCCTGCTGTGTTGTCATCGTTATTATACTGTTGTTGTCGCTCTAATTTTGACATCGCAGAATCATAAATACTGACCATTGCTGAGAACTCACTATCTGATATAATTGTATCATCGAGCGATGACGATATCAACGAGGATAATTGCGAGTATGCGGTTGATACAACATGAAATTGAATTATGTAGTCTTATAGTTTGCGTTGGCTGCATGATGATATTATTTTTGTTATAATTGAAATTATTTCCGCGATTGTTGTTGCCGCAGAAATGCAAATTGGAACAGCTATCGGGGCAATCATTGTCACTGAAGACAGTATAATACCAGATCCGGTGATTACACCACTCACAGCGTACACAGTAACATCAATTGCGGTAATTCTTCGTTGGTATTTTTTTTTTTAATTTGATACTCCTCAGTGAGGGTTTTGAGTCTATTTTGAAATTCTCTGACCTGATCATAGCGATATTGCGATGATGAAATCATTTTATTTTTAAATCGTTTACGATTTCAATTGAAACCGTTATTTACTTAAATCCGCTACGAATTTCACATACCACGTTGTTGAAACCCTAACCAAATTTTTATCAGTATCGTGAACTTTTCAGTTGTATCCTTGTCGATGATCGTTGAAATCGTATTGTTGACCCCGGATGAACTCGACGATGAAATATTAAATTGAGTCGTTGTCACTAGTGTTAATCGATAAATACCTTTAACGGTTGCAGTGATATCTAATTTGTTGTTTGTAGGTGTCCACGCAAATGATCCGTGTTGGATCGTGTATACTACGTTGTTGGTTTTCTCATGAGGAATTTTTGTTTTTTCAATGATTGTTATCATCCTCGAAAAATCATTTTTGATGGCTTCGATGAAGTTTTTCGTCTCATCGATGGATTTTTTAATATCAGGGAGTTTTATTTCAATTTTATCCAACGGGGTTCCAATAAATTTATCCACGATGTTTCTACGAAAATTTGAAAACTGTTTTCCGTGTTCTTCAGTTTTAGATTGAAGTGTTGCTAGTTCCAACACAGAATTTTTTAACTCATCGTTGAGAGTTTTTAATCTATCTGTAATAGTCGAAAAAAGTACACCCGGTTTGAGTTTACCCTGATCGGAAAATAACGCGATAGTATCCTCGATTGCGTTTCGTTGCTTAACCAATATATCATCCAACGACACATTACTAGTTTTCAATTTACCCTGACGATCTTGAAATACAACTATTTCCCCGGGATCAACACTTGCTAGGTTCAACGTCTCAGCTATTTCATCTTCGATTATTTTTTTATATCCTTGATAGAATCAAGGGTTGCAGTGCCATCGGGTTCGGGTTTCTTCAGCGCTGATAAAGATCTCCCCCAAATATCAATCATGTTATTTTATACATCTCTCTCTAAAAAGCGATTACTAGTGTATTCATTTACGACAACATGAGGTGGTTTTCCAGATGATGAAATAGCGTCATGGACATTTAATACTTCATTGCCGCATATTGGTGGATCATTCATTTGTTGTGTTGGTAGCGTAGAATACCAGTGAGGAGTTTTTAAGCGGTTTATATAACGCATAAATTCCTTCGGCGGTGCTAATCCATATGAATCGAAATAAACAATCCCACGTGGATCAATCGCGTATGCAACCCAGTGAGTTCCAGACCCGGTGCTGTTATCGATATTAATAATACCGGTTTCAACGCTGTTTGGTTGCGCCGGTAACTGATCTTTCATAAAAACACCTCTGAAGTTTTTAATCGCTAGTTTTTTAGCAGCATCGAGTAAATCAAAATTGGACATAGGAACCATCGGTTCCTCAATCGAAGATTTCTGAGTTAGTGAACCGGTCCTAGTCTTACACCCTTTCCGCTGTACCATGTTCCTGGTAGTCTTAGACCCTTTCCCTTTTTTATATCCCTGTCCAGTTGCTTTCTTTAGTGCCATTCCTGCTGCAGTACCAACGGCTCCTAATGTCGCCGCTTTAGCCACCGCTGGGGCAGCCGCTGAAATCAATGCTGGTATTGCAGCTAACAATGGAAATATGCCACCTGATTTTATCATGTTGGCGACTGCACCCTTCGAAAATACAAATTGAACCCCTCGCTTATTCTTTAGCGCATCATTGAAATGTTTTATTTGACGATCCGTTAATGATATTTTATGTGTACCACTGGACATCTGTGCTGGTTTCAGAGTTATTGTGGTTCCACATTCTTGAGCTGATTTTGATTTTAATTTCTTGACTTGACCATCAGTCACCTTGACACTAACAACACTATATGGCATTTTATTGTAAAACACATTTTTGCTTTCAATTGATCTAATTGTGAAAATCGTTTACGATTTCAATCAAAGATTTTCCACTGGTGCATCAATAAATCTCATTCGTCCGCCAACTCCTTCTAATAACATCGATTTATCACTGAGAATGAGAGCAACCGCTCTATAATTAGGGACAGCAACACCACCAGAATCTATACGAGCCCTAAAATGTATGTCAACGACGGATTGCCTTGTTAAATCAAGATGTTCCAGCGAAAAGTAATAAATCGGATAGAGGCTTTTAAAATCAAGTTGCGATATTTGTAAACCAGTATCAACATTTTGATCACGACCCATATATGACAGCATCCGATGATATACACGTGCTATGTGGTTGCTGTCATAATCAAGCTGTATATCTTCGGATGGTTCCTGATGTCCGTTTATTCTCAGCGAAACCTCCTTGACTCCTAATCGATCAAATATCATATGACTGTGTTCTTGGGAGCCTAATCGATTCCGATTCTGCAGCGCTATAAATATATGACGTGGAGCTGAAACCCCTTGTTTTGATGCCAAATGCCATGTAAATCTACCATCTACATTATCCTCTTTGGCATCAGTTGTTGTTGTTAGCCAACTTATCAATGATTTGCCACCTGTGTCCATAAATGAAAGTAGCCGCTCTTCCGTGGTAATTGATGGGGTCATTACTGGCATCCACAATACTATTTTACTCAAAACAACTTTACCATCAGCGGCACCAGTACGCCAAATTGCATCATTGTCATTGCCTTTTCGCACTAACGCAATTGTGTGTTTGGCTCCATAGATGACTTTTCTGACATTTCTGCAGAATCCAAATATGTGATGGAGTGGAATCGCACATAAAAAAAATATCGTTGTGGTCCTTGCAATGCTCCTTTTCGTGCTGCAAATCCTAAATTGAAATTACCATTAACGCCTCCGAGAATATCAAACGCAGCTCCTGGTCTAGCTCGACGTTCTGGATTAGCTGCTTCTTGTTGATCGGCTTCTGCATTATCTCTTGCTGTTAACACTTTAATGTATTGAAGGTGATCAGCGTTATCAGAGGTATCCTTTGCAAACATCATAGATGGACCATTCGACCTTGTATAATCATCAGAATATCTTGCTAGCCCGATTATTGTTGTTGCAACATCAACCTCACGGTCTATTGATTCAATTTCGTTCCATCAATGAGATATCTTGCACTTTCAAATAACGCCATGATGCCATTATTAACAAAACCAACTCGGACATTTGCGTTATCTGCATATGGGGTATCAACTGCAACATTTGTTACGATTTTTCCCTCGATTTCAATAAATGCTTCACATGGCAAAAAGTATTTACTGGTATCTTGAACTTGAAGTTCAATTCGCGATCTTAGGTTGGGTTGTATTGCATGATAGGAATAGTATTGATAATCGCGGACACAATCATCTTTGCGCACTGGGGCATGTAAATCAAACGCCGGATCAGCTGTTTTTTTGAACATTATTATTATTATTATTATTCACATTAGTGTGTTCAATTGTGAAACTCTTTGTAATCATCATCGTCGTTGAAAATTTTTCGAATTTCTTTTTGGTTTCAAACCACTTCCTGTTATTGCGTTCATGATAGCGCTATTTTGTACATCAAGTGATGGAGTCACCGGTGTAGCCACTAATGATGCTAATTTTTCTTCCACTGCGCTATTTATTGCTTTGCTGACACTTGCAGGCATCACTGTTGTAGATGGCAGTACAACTGGTTGCTTTTTTCGTCGTCGCACCAATGATGTTATTTTATCCTTTGCTGCAGAAAATGCCTTTCCGGCAAGATCTCCAACAGCACCAATACCCTTATCACGAATAACATCAATTGCTTTCATTCCTAATTGTTTAGCCAACGGCATCACTTTTGGGGCCATTCTTGTAAATAACCCTGCAATGGTATCACCGAAACCATCTCCGTAATATGCTCTATAAACAGGCAATCGTGAGTTTACCACATAGACGTTGGTTGGTTTGTCATGGTTGTAGTGTATGATCATCTTATTATAAAAACACTAGTGTTTTCAATTGCTAGCAATTTCCAATCCAAAGAATTTTCGACTTAGTCGCTGTAATAATCAGTATGATTTTCCGCTAACTCGTTAATGAAATCTCGATTTGTTTTGATATCCATGATACCGCCTTGAAATAACCGCCTGCAGATATCAGCTGCTTCATTAATTATTTCTGGAGAGTTATTTCCAGCTCGTTTTCCTCCGATGAGAACTTCTAATCGTGTTATATCGCTGAGAATATTACCAGGACATGAAACGCTAGCGTTTCCAACTAGACGATTTTCGCCTGAAATTCCACTCCCCAGAGTCTCTCTCTGGGAAAATTCCTTCTTATCGTATGGCTGTCTTATTTGGAGTTTAAATTTTGCTCTTGAAGCCTCTGTATTCCTTCATCATTCTATCTAAATTCCCAGTATTTATTTCATACAATATATCAGCCCATTCATTATGTGACATTATATAATTCGTATAATTGTCCGTGAAAAACTTCTCTTGTGAATCATAGCTGTTAGCAGCAAATTCACCTAAATTGTCTATATCCTCGTTGAGAATTCGTTTTTTAGCGCTTTCGGTAAATATAATTGATTTAGGTAGTCCACTAACTAGTTTTTCCTGAAATTCTTCGAATTTTCGTTCTGATATATCCTGAGGAAGTGATTGTAAGGATTTTTTTGTTTGTTTAGTTCTTTTTGCTATTTTTTCTAACACAGGGAGAAAAGTCTCTTCTTGTTTTTTTCCTTCTTCAGAGATTGTTGACACTATCTGTTTCGTTGTTGTAGTTATTGGTTTAAACAACTCTTCAGATCCCGCAGCAAAGTCAGTCTGAAGGAGCTGTCGTTGTTGTAATTTTTCACGGACACGATCACGAACTGGGATGAGTTTTTTAAGCGCGGCTAATCTCTCTTTCGCGTTTCGAGTAGTTAAGGATAGTCCTATCATATTGAAAGAGTATCACTATTGTTCAATTTCAATTGTAGATGTGAAAAAAATTGTTTTACAATTTTCAATGAATTCTTGAAAACTATCCCACCATCTGTGAAAAAGTAAATAAATATTCATGGTATAGACCGCGTTAGGAATTCTCAGTTTGCTCAATTAGATTTTTTATCTGTTTCACCTTGGAATTAATTAGTTTTTTTTGTTCATATTCGGCCCCTAATTGTTTTCTAACAGCTTCTACGACCGTACATAATCGTACAAACATACTAACATCTTCATGATAAACTAAACTCTCACGGATAGAGTTCTGTATCCGCTTTGTCAGAGAATATTTTTCGAAAGTGTATATTTATTATTTATTTGTGCAAAATTTATGTCTTCAAAGTCTGACAAAATTTGATCAGAATCCAAACCCTCCGATAATTGAATATTTTGATTTTTTAATTTATTTATTTCATTTATAATACGGTTAATATTTTCAGAATTCATTTTGCATATAATTATTATACCTTTAATTGTAATTACAATTATAAAAATAAATATATTTGAAAAATAAAGGAGCGGTTAATATTCTGTATATAAATATATTTGTCAAAAATAAATGCAGAATTCATTCTGTATATAAATATATTTTTCAAAATATACTATAATATTTTCAGATTTCATTCTGTATATAAATATATTTTTCAAAAATATTTTCAAAATTCATTCTGTATATAAATATAAATCAAAATAAATGCAGAATTCATTCTGTATATCAATATATTTTTCAAAAAAAATGCAGAATTTATTCTGTATATAAATATGAATATATTTTTCAAAATATACTATAATATTTTTCAGAATTCATTCTGTATATAAATATAAATCAAAATATTTCAAAATTCATTCTGTATATAAATATAAATCAAAATAAATGCAGAATTCATTCTGTATATAAATATAAATATATTTTTCAAAAATAAATGCAGAATTTATTCTGTATATAAATATAAATATATTTTTCAAAAACAAATGCAGAATTTATTCTGTATATAAATATATTTTTCAAAAATAAATGCAGAATTTATTCTGTATATAAATTAAAATCTATTTTTCAAAAATAAATGCAGAATTTATTCTGTATATAAATATATTTTTCAAAAATAAATGCAGAATTTATTCTGTATATAAATATATTTTTCAAACATAAATGCAGAATTTATTCTGTATATAAATATATTTTTCAAAAATAAATGCAGCATTTATTCTGTATATAAATATAAATATATTTTTCAAAAATAAATGCAGAATTTATTCTGTATATAAATATAAATTAAAATAAATGCAGAATTTATTCTGTATATAACTATAAAATAAATATAAGTATTTATATAAATATAAATATATTTTTCCAAAAAAATGCAGAATTTATTCTGTATATAAATATAAATATATTTTTCAAAAATAAATGCAGAATTTATTCTGTATATAAATATTTTTTTCAAAAATAAATGCAGAATTTATTCTGTATATAAATATAAATCAAAATAAATGCAGAATTTATTCTGTATATAAATCAAAATAAATGCAGAATTTAGTCTGTATATAAATATAAATATATTTTTCAAAAATATTTTTCAAAAATAAATACAGAATTTATTCTGTATATAAATATAAATATATTTTTCAAAAATAAATAACAACCGTGATGAGCGATTGTCAGTCATTTGGCCCCCTTGATATAGGCCTCTTTGATTTTTAATCTTTGAAAATCTTCGATTTTTAATCTTCGATTTTTGGCCGGTAATTCATTTTGAACACCATATGGGGCTACCCAAATGTGACGGAGAGCTAATTACATCCATGGTTGTTATTTATTTTAGGGCATGTATGTTTACATTCACATCAACATGCAACATGGTTGCGTAAGTTGTAAAAACGACAACCCACGCTACCGTAAACTTGATAGCATGGATTGCATATTAATGTGAATGCACACAGAGGGGGCGCCCTACCTACCCTCAATTAAATATAAAAAACATCTATCGTTTCACCATCAGACAATTTGTCTGCTATGGGGCGCGAACATGTGTCTGGGTGCACAGGCCAAACACGATACCGTTAGACCACTGTTCACGTCTATAATAATGATAGTTTTTAACATATATATGTTGTAAATATTCACCTGAAATTAAAAATCGAAGATTCAACGTACGCGTATGGGTAATAAATAGAAAGAATTGAGTATTTTACACAACAGTGGCTGTACTATTTATCAATTCATTATCAGTACCTTTATTAACGTTTACATGCCATTCGAAACCGCCTTATCCACAACAAAGTCTAGTCCACTGTAAATTGTACATGAAAGTGAAATACGTTCCTCGCATTTACAAACCGCACTTGATATTGCTCTATCAGACGTACCGGTTGAACACAATACCAATGAGAGAGTTTTAATAAATCACAAGACGGGTTTCATGTATCTAACAGATCGGCTCGCAGTCACGCGTGTGCCACGTGTCAATGAAATACGATCAACGCGTTCCAAATCTAGGTCAGCCATATACATTGTCTGGTGTAGCTCACACTCAATGTTAAAGACTGCATTTATTTTTTGAAAAATATATTTATATACAGAATTAATTCTGAAAAATATATTTATATACAGAATTAATTCTGAAAAATATATTTATATACAGAATTAATTCTGAAAATATATTTATATTTATATATACAGAATGAATTCTGCATTTATTTTTGAAAAATATATTTATATTTATATACAGAATTAATTCTGAAAAATATATTTATATATACAGAATTAATTCTGCATTTATTTTAAAAAAATATATTTTTATTTATATACAGAATTAATTTTGAAATATATATTTATATTTATATACAGAATTAATTCTGCATTTATTTTAAAAAAATATATTTATATTTATATACAGAATTAATTTTGAAAAATATGTTTATGTTTATATACAGAATTAATTCTGCATTTATTTAAAAAAAATATATTTATATTTATATACAGAAATAATTTTGAAAAATATATTTATATTTATATACAGAATTAATTCTGCATTTATTTTAAAAAAATATATTTATATTTATATACAGTATTAATTTTGAAAAATATATTGATATTTATATACAGAATTAATTCTGCATTTATTAAAAAAAATATATTTATATTTATATTTATATACAGAATGAATTCTGAAAATATATTTATATTTATATACGGAATTAATTCTGCATTTATTTTAAAAAATATATTTATATTTATATTTATATACAGAATGAATTCTGCATTTATTTTAAAAAAATATTTTTATATACAGAATTATTTTTGAAAAAATATATTTATATATAGAATGAATTCTGAATTTTTTTTTAAAAATGAAACAATAGAGTATTATCAGTGAGTTTATAGACTAGTGGTGGCCATCATTTGATTTGTTTACAAACCGTGAGAAAAAACCAGCACAATCACGTGATAACATAACTTCGTACTCGCCGATATACCTAAACGAATTATCTCCCTTAATCCACGATAAATTCCCTATGCTGCTAGTACATAATACTATTTTTCTAATTTAATTATAAGTCTCTGTATATAATCTTGAGTGGTCTTAATGATTTTGTCATCGTTGGGGTCAATGACGTATTTTTAATTCGTTTGTCATAATAGTTATTTAGTTCCCTGCATCGTTTGCCGCCACAACTGAGACATAATTGTGATTTTCCCCTTACCCCCACCCCACATCGGAGGCACGGAAGGGGACCAAGGAAACCGTTGCGAACGCTCTGTAAATAATATTCACAGAATTCGCTTCTGCATGATTTATTACACCCGGTTGTTGATCCAATCATAAGCCATTTGCAGTGATTCATTATATATACATTTCTTATTTAAATACTTGTTTTAATTATATGACTGAGGAATTCGAGAGATTATCAGCAATTAAGCCCTACAAAAATATTAAATTCAATCTCGATAGAACCCTCAAAGATGTGCCAAAACGGGCAATAAATGATAACAGCTTGATAAAAAAAATTCGTGACTGTGTTGTTGAATTTAAGCGTGATGGAGCATCTCATAGCTGGTCAACATTTCGAATTGATGGTGTTGTTGATGCCACCATGAACGATGAAAACGCAACTACGATAATATCACAACTTGACAACAAAAAGTATTTTTTTAGAGTGAAATTCATTATCTGTGTAGAATCGTCCGGTTGGATTATACAAGACAAATTTGAACCAATTCTCAAAGACAAGAAAACAGTCGTTGTTAGCCGTGATTATAAGCCGGGTCTGTTAACTGGAATTGACAAACCATAATATGAACGAGCATACCCTGAAACAGCAGTTGTTTATGGGATATATCCGTTAAATGAAAAACCTGATATAGGAAAACTAAAACCAATGAAATACTCGTCGTCAATGGCTTTGCCACTCAATTGTGTAGCAGAACGAATAATAGAACACTTCACAAATGCATCCCGGGGAAATAAATTGACCGATCTAAGACGCAAAAATAAATGACTGGGAATTAACAGTTAGGAAGAACGGAGCAACTATTAACGATATAGCGAAATTAGAAACATCACTGAGATTTCCAAAAACCGTTACAACGATAACCGGAAAAGTATTATATGAATCAAAATATAATAAAAATGGAGCCCCAATTAAAATTATTGATCATAACGAACACGCATGGACGTCCACGGTCACAATATTTCCACGGAACAGAACAATAAAGTATATACCCGAGGAATTCTTGGGAGAAGAATTTTCCAAGGATGGTTTTCTCGTTGAAGAGAAACTATTCGATGCTATTGCGCATTTGAGTAAAAACGATCCTGTGTCAGTGTGGTTACTTCGCAGCGCTGAAAATCAAACGGATAATTTTGATCAGTTTGTAAGACCAAATGGTGAATTATACCGCACTGAAGCGTTTCACAACAAGATGAAAAAAACAGCTAGTGGGTTTTTAACAATAGGGGAAGCCACCGATAAACAATTATTGACAAACTGTTTTACAATTCCATCGGTTGCAGCTCATTTTGCAAGAAAGAAAAACACATGGAAACCAACACGAACTGAATTCTTGCCAGATATTGAGGCTAGTTGCCTCGAATTTAATCATGGCGGTTTATACAATAACAAATACGACCGTGAAAGTATCATTTCAGTTGATATGGTTGCTTGTTATCCAGCGAGTTTTCTTGGTTATGGAGAGTGTACTGAGTATTTTAAACGATTTGGACACCCCACCCATGAAATGACTCGTGTTGCGATTAATGGACCACTGCCTGATTTTGATTTAACCGGTTTTGCTCGTGTAGTATCATTTGAATTCGCAGCAGGACTTCGTCTCTCTTGTTATATTTGGATTGGTAGACACATGTCTGAAAAGAAGTGGCTGCCATTAGCGTTATTACGGTTCATGATTGATACAAAAATGTTAATTTCGTTGACAGTCAGTGAAGTAATTATATCATATCGGAAACAAACTAATGTCTGGTTGCCAGAACCAGAAAGTCTTGATAGTATAATTGACGAATCCAGAAAACATATTCAGGCAGATGAAAAATATATCATTGAATGGTCCAAACGGGTATTTAATCAACGAAACAGTGAAGCAAAAGATCTCGGCAGAAGAATAATTGGAAAATTCACTCAGGGTGGCAAATGTGACTATAAAAGATATTCTTCACGATTGATTATAGATAAAACCGAATATGACTTTGTAATTGCAGATGCAGTATCTAAAAACATATATGTGGATCGCAAGGACGCTTTGCTGTCCAATGGAACAAAATTGGGTACAATTGTTACTTACAGCGACGGTTACAGTTCTCCGTATACACATTTGAGGTCGTCTATGCTGGGTTATGCTTGTATCAATTTATTTTCAATGATAAATAGATTTCATGACACTGCAGTTAGAGTTGCAGTTGATTCATTTTTTATTGACAAGAAGTACATCAACGAGGTGACTAAATTTACTAGCGATAGCAACGAACACTGGGTACATGGAGAATTAAAAAGGAAACACTGCGTGATTATTCTGAATCAGCAGATGTTGAGATTAAAAACAGTTACTTACAAGGAGATAATTTATCAGAACGGTCTAATGCACCACCGATATCAGATCCGATTTGTAGATATAAAACAGTTTATTTAAACGGCTGTGGCGGGTCGGGAAAGACGACTCGGGCAATTGAATTATATCGAGGGAAAAATACTACGGATTTCACAAATATGATTCTGCTGACACCAACACATAGATTAGCGCGAGAAATAAAACAACGAAACGTCGACGCTTGCACTTATCACAGCTTTTTTCGATACAAAGGTGATGAATGGACCCCTGAAAGAATGGGTGAGAAATTTATCCCTAGGGTTATTATTTGGGATGAGATATGTACGGTTTCGGTAGATGTATTAAAAATGTTTCTTGATTGGTTACTGCGCACGAATACGAAAGTAATAATGTGTGGCGATCATGGCCAACCACCACCATTTGTCGGTTTATCCCCGCATGATTGGTTGAAAGGGTTTGTTGACTATTATGAAGAAATTGATACTGATTATAGAGCACTTGATAAACAATTGCGTGAGGTCAAGAAAATAATTAGATTACAACCGGATAGAATCCAATGTGAAATAATCAGAGAAATAATTCCTGAAACTCCCATGGAGGAATTTTGGGAAGCATGGAGACCAAATGATTTTGTAGTGGCAAGTAGAAAGATAGTCAGAGACACACTTCAGAGAAAGTTGTTTGAATTACACAAAGAAAAATTTCCAACGCGCCCAGTGCCGCTGTGTTATAGACCCTGTGATACACGAAAACAAAATATCGAAGTTGATATTCCAGGACAAAGTGAAAAGTAAATTCTCGTATTAAATGATATTGTGCTGGTTGATATCAGTGTTGTCGAAGACGCATTGCGTACTGATAAATCGCCAGGGACACTGGGTTATGTAACAACAATACATTCCTCACAGGGATTAACCATCGCGGATACAATTGTTTGGATAGTCGATAATCGCATTGAGTGGTTAAATTTAGTCTATCTTGCAGTGTCTAGAGTACGGCGAATAAATCAACTTCGAAGAATTGTTTTCGATGATGACACCACAATGGATGATATTGATGTTAAAATTATTGATAAAAAAACTCTCCGGTTACAAACAACAAGACAAAAAAAAACAACGAGAATTTGATATTGATGCTGAATTAATAATCACTTTGAAGAAACAACAGAATAATCACTGCGCAAGTTGCAATTGTATAATGCGTTGGCAGTATTCGGATAAAGATCCTCGCCAATTTACCGTAGACAGAAAAAATAACAGTCTCGGTCATGTAAGAAACAATGTGATGTTGACATGTCTTGAGTACAATAGACGCAACGGTGCTAGTTAAGACCATGCGGTGGCAATTGAGTATCGTCAGGAATCACTTGTAATTGTTCGCGTGTAAAACCACGCTGAGGGGCAGTTGAATCCAATTTATAGATTGGAGGTCTACCAGTTGATCGTGTTATAGTAAATATTTTATGCGTAGTGACACTCCAAATAGGATCAGTAGCCCTTTTTTACCACCTTCAAGCTCTCCTGGTTCATATAAATATCTCACGGTGACATTGCCAAGAATTGGCTGAGAAACGCTATCCCGCTGTGGTCGTGGTATATACTTTCTTTTATTGCGTTGTTATGTTTCATATTGATTGCTCTGGTAATCTCGTTATTTAGCGCTGCAACTACCCCTGGTAACCTTTTGACCCATTCACGGGATCTTTTTTCTTGAATGAATTCTTTTGCTTTGCGTATTGATATCCAAAATAACCGCTCAGCAAGAGTCCGATTAAATCGTTCAACAATTGCCTGATCGCGATGTAGTGCAGTATGTCCTCGTCGTATTGTGACATTGTGATGTTTCATTGTAAATAACACTGCACCCTGAAATTCCTTGCCAGGATCAACATGTAATAGATTTGGCCAATGCAGAGGACCCTTTCGATAAATCTTTTCAAATGCAGAAGCAACTTCAGGTGATGATTTTGTTTTTAGCGGTTCTGCTTGTTTGTATCTACTCGCAACATCAACTACAGTTAACGCATATTTGTAACCACCATCATGTGGTAAAAACAATAAATCTGCTTGATGAACTTCATTGGGTCCGGTTACATCAAAATGCGAGAAATTGATTTGTTTAGGACGCGGTAGATAAATTTGCCATATAGCCTGTTTGGATAACCAATTAGCCGCAGTGGCCTTTTTCACTTTTGCGGCGTTGGCGAGTTTATTGATTGCAGCGTTACCCCTCCAGTATCCTTTTGGAGAATAATAAATAGATTCCATGTTGATATTAATTACCGGCACCTAACATCAATTTGCCTTTCATAGCTGATTTTACCAACCACGAAGCCAATTTTTCTTTGAAAGATTTATCAGGAATAGCATTTAATGCATGAATTAATTTCACATCTGCGAGATGCCTGTGTTGCAAATTGCTGCTTTTATATGCAACATCATGAGCATGACACGCCTTATCAATAGCATTTATCGGATACTCGCCGGGTCGGGGCTGATTTTGATCATCAAGTCTGATATCTAATCGTGTTCCGGGACCACAGTAGCTATATCCTGGAAGGTGCTTTTCTCCGGGGTACTTTGCCCATGGGGTTCCAGGGAGTTTTGCAAATTTGGCTGCGATATCACCTCCTCGATTTTTTTAAAAACATTTCCGGATTTCATAGAAACAAATCTAAACTTTTTTATACCACATGTTGCACATCTACCAGTAAGTGCTGATCTGTTATTTTTAGTTGTAATTGTCGTCACATTATTTGTGCCAGTACGCGTTTTACACTTCACACAATATAGATCCATAATTTATGTATAGAGATATGAATATAATTGATTTTTCAGCGACTAAAACAAGAGAACCAGTTAAGCATCATGCAGCGCTACCAAACTCTATCCGCGCAATTATAATTGGACCATCTGGATCCGGCAAGACTCAATTGTTGCTCAGTTTAATAATGAGATGGATGAAGTGGGATAAGTTGTATTTAGTTGCTCCTAGTGTAGATGATCAACGATGCTATGAAGTGCTAAAAGATTTTAATGAAAACGCTTCAGAGATTGCCGGCGAGTGTATTATTGAATTTATAACCGATATTGATGAGGCACCATCAGTAGAAGACCTCGATGGAAGTATCAACAATTTAGTTGTATACGATGATGTCATGTTAGATAAACAAAACAAACCAGCTAGAATATTTTCCCGAGGCAGGCATAAAAGCACTGATGTGATATATGTCACTCAACGCTACACTCAAATACCAAAAGTGATTAGAGATAACTGTAATATTCTTGCTGTATTCAACGTCGTTGATACACATACGCTACGAAATATTTGGCAGACATGGTGCTCTGATATGGACTTCAATCAATTTCGAAATTTCTTTAGTCATGCTCAGTCGACCCCACACGGATTTATAACAATAAATTTACATGACCCTCGAACACGATATCGTATCGGACTTGATCAAATATTCGGTTGAAATCGTAAAAGAATTATTAACCCATAGCAGCAGAGGGGGCGAGTGACAACATCGCTGCGACGTTTTATGGTTAAGCAACGAAAACGCGAATAGAGTATCACCCGCGCAAATTCATGTTTTGAGCAAGAAATCAATAAGGCTCTATTTACCAAAAGGAGACTTTATTTTTTTTGGTTAAAACATGAGATTTCGCAGGAAGGCTCTATTTGCCGTTTTGACCGTTTAAATCGATTTTGTCGCAAAAGTTGTAGGATTCGCCCCCTCTGCTGCTGCTGCTGTGTGTGTGTGTGTGTGTGTGTGTGTGTGTGTGTGTGTGTGTGTGTGTGCTTTCTTACGAACGAAAAAAGTCATTCTTTTGAACCTACCTTAAAATAGTGTTTAGTGATACATATAACACTTCAACTACGATTGAACATAATTTTTCAAACAATTATTGGTTTTAAAACGGAACCGCGTAACTGTTTATATCTAGAATGAGTGTAATACGAGGAAGAAAACGTCACAGGAAGCTTCAAAGAAAAATGCATCAATTCAGAATTATGCAATGTCCAAAAAAAATTGCGCTAAGCGAAGAAAAACGGTTTCTAATACAGAAAATTTATATTTAGTATTAAGAAATTTCCTTATTTTATGGTGTAAATAGAGGTACGGAGAAAAGAAAATGGCGAAACAACAAACAGACAATTGAGGTGAAATATTACCAGGAAAATCGAACGTAAATAATGAAAGAATTATATCTCACGGTAAAAAAAAATCCATGCATGAAATGGTCCTACGCTTAAAGAGAAAGAATGAAATACCAAATAATCACAAACAGAATAAGAAATGCATTGACTAATAAACAAACGAGAGAGAGAGAGAGAGAGAGAGAGAGAGAGGGAGAGAGAGAGAGAGAGAGAGAGAGAGAGAGAGAGAGAGAGAGAGAGGGAGAGAGAGAGAGAGGTAGATAAACGCAATACATTGTAGATAGAAGAGGATTTTGCAGAGTTGGGGAAAAAAACTTATTTGTAAGGACAGCACATAATGCGAAGAATAAACAGTTTGGTAACTTTAAGCGATTTTTCTTGCTTACTAAGTCTGTATAAAAGATTACTGAAATAGATTGAAGCAGTGCTTGGAACAACAACCGTGTCAGTTCCCGAACCTATCAAACCAAAGGCAACCATTCCGCATGAACCCTGATAGTTGATCTTATTTTAGAATCTGTGTGTTCTGAAAAAAATCAGACCACAATCTTACATGTATTGTTTTACAATTTTAGTGTCATGTTAGTTTACATATTTTGGGTCTCCGTTTCGTATGTGTAGTATTTAGTATTTGGAAAGAGGTTATTTTTATTTTTGTTATTTTATCTCAGTAGGGCTCTCCGATTGTTTTAACATAAAGTGGTATAAACATTTCTATACTAAGATTGGTGCATAATATTAATATGATTTTTACTATTATTAATTATTATTATTATTATTATTATTATTATTATTATTATTATTATTATTATTATTATTATTATTATTATTATATTAATATTATTATTATTATTATTATTATTATTATTATTATTATTATTATTATTATTATTATTATTATATTACAGACAGAGCAAAGAAACGAAATAATGTTTCGTGTTGGACTAATGCTCTGTGTTGTTTCGATCTGGGTTTACTCCGTGACTGGATTGAGTGTAGGTACTATTATGTTAACCACTAGATATGGTAATACTTAGTTTTATGTTATATGAATATATTCTTTTTGACTAAATGTTAGAGAAAAGATGCGTGTAATTTGCCATCTATTTCGCCCAACGGTTCGGGAAATATACGGAAATCATGTTACACATAATTATTTTGCCTGAAGATGAATGCGGTTTCTGTTTAACGCTTTAATGCCTTTTTTATATTGCTAAAAGTTTAATTGTCTTAGACGCGCACTTGCACACAGATTTATCCCAACTTGGGCATTGAAGGTGTTAAGCATTGCATTTTCCATTGGGGAAAAAATTGATGTCTCACTTTTGGTTAGTGGAATGTAAAACATGAAATATATTTCACCCAAACGTTTCGATATTTCAAACGTAAGCAAATAATAAATAAATTCTTATATCTATGTATATGTGTCTCACGATTCATTATCAAACTAAAAGTACAGGCTATGCATGTTTTAACCTATCGTTCGTCAGTTTCATTCTGTCAGATTACGCAACATACGTTTCACCGATTCGATATTATTATTATTATTATTATTATTATTATTATTATTATTATTATTTCTAGAGCATTCTCGTGGGATGAAAATACATTCAGATAATGTTGCTCGTTCCATTTCGTACGAAAGATTCATATGTACTGTTAGAGAGAGTGCGATAATGTAAACACGTTTCTCATAATGACAGATATTTAGGACACACTAAGCAGTACACTGCTACTGTGATTTTTTCTTTCATTTAAGTGACAACACAAAATATTTCTACTTCGCTTGTGTTATGTTAGATTTAGGTTTCCTCAATAATTACAAGTTATAATAATACTTGACCTTGTCAATAATCAGGTTCTAGCTTGCCATAAACTTGCAATTTTGTAAACAAATATAACCTGGATAATATATTATCTATTAGTTGTTATTGTAGGGTATAATGTCATTATTCACCACAAGATAGGCTATACATCGCGGCCAGTATAAATGGTGGAGGACGAACCCGGGAAAACACCGGTAAGAACCACCGACCTACGAGAAGCTACTTTTTCACATACCGACACTGGCAGAATCTGAATCGGGGGCCCCGAGTGGCCGAGTGGTCTATAGCGCTGCCTGTTACGGACCACTGCCATCTCACCTCTGTCTGCGTGTGTTCGAGTCTAAGATTCGGCAAAAGTAGTTAAGCAGCAGAGGGGGTGAATCCTACAACTTTTTGCGAAAAAATCGATAAACCCCTCAAAACTGCAAATAGAGCCTTCCTACGAAATCTAATGTTTTAAGAAAAAAAAAATAAAGTCTCTGTTTGGCAAATGGAGACTTAGCGATTTTTCAAGCATCAGGGGTCGCAGCGGTGTTGTCATCACCCCCCCTCTGCTGCTATGGGTTAATAATTCTTTTACGATGAAAATCACTACGATGAAAATCCTTTTAGGATTTCACAAACAGACTAATTTGTAGAACCTCACCTTGTAGATCAATTAGATTATTGGACTGGTCAGTGAGTTTAAAATTGATTCTGGTTAATGAATTATTATGACATCGCATATAGACTGGATTAACCGGAGACTCAATAATTAGAAATCCTGGAGGAGCTGTTGGTGCAAATGAATACAAAATATATCCCTGCTGAGCTTGATTTGATCGTTCTAGATTATTTGATAGCTTCCTTCGATAACATCACATACTAAATTGAGCGCTATCACCGAGGATAGATTCACATTTTGAGGAGCAATATGCCTGCCGCCACCGTCTGGGTCATTATTATGTTTGAGGATTTTTATTTCCGGTGATGTTTTTTTTTTCCATGCATCATGAATTATTTTGAAACCTTCATCGATGGCATCATTGAGAGATTTTTGTAGTTCTGAGATATTATATCCTGGTAGATCGAATGTGGAAATATCTTCTCTGCGTATATATTTAAATTCGTTACAAATTCTATTTTCGTATTAGGATTTCTGTCAAATAATACCTCTTGAATGATTTGCAAATTGAAATTATCCATGTCACTGAGGATTCTATTACATGTTTCTATGACGCTGATAAATTCATCTCGGGTGAGAGTACCGGATTTAAGGGATATTAACAACAGTAAAATATCGTTATTGAACGCTGTGAAATTTTCAGTGATTTTATCCTGTCGAGTTATGTAATATTTCCCCCCTCCCCCATCTTTTTCAGTGAAAAAATTTAATTTGGTGTAATCGCTATAGCTTTTTACTGGATTATCAGATTTTCTCCTGTCGGTGATATAATCAGATTTTTGTTGTTCTGGTAAATTAACGGTTTCTCCCCCGGGTGGTAATTCAGGCCATTCTAGTACGGTTCTAATAGAACTCTGATAAATATCTACGACGTATCCCTCTGTGCTTATTTCAATTGCAGATGATAACGTCGGCTCATGAACCGTTATAGCTATTTTTGATTCTGCTCCAGTAATGGATTTTATTCTACGTTGCAATTCAGCATTGATTTGTTCAATTTGGTACGACCCAGCTGGTATGGAAACAACGTTCCAGTCTGGGGTACCGTCGTCTTTATTCTTATACGAGAATACCAAGGAATTATTCGGTTGTTGACCACCAAATGATTTTGATCTGATATTTGGCCAACTATGGTATACTCGTAATTTTGCTAACGCTATCTCCTTCACGGGGACTGGGATAGGGAAATTCACACTGAATTCTGGATTCGTTGATGTTATTGATATCATGCTTGTTTGTACTGGGTTTGTGTTCTCCACTATTAGTTAAAGTAATTCCTGCGGTGTTGTCATTGTTATTATACTGTTGTTGTCGCTCTAATTTTGACATCGCAGAATCATAAATACTGACCATCGCTGAGAACTCACTATCTGATATAATTGTATCATCGAGCGATGACGATATCAACGAGGATAATTGCGAGTATGCAGTTGATACAACATGAAATTTAATCACGTAGTCTTGCAGTTTACTCTGGCTGCATGATGATATTCTTTTTGTTACTATCGAAATTATTCCCGCGATTGTTGTTGCCGCGGATATACAAATTGGAACAGCTATCGGAGCAATCATTGTTACCGAGGATAGTATAATACCAGCTCCGGTGATTACACCACTCACAGAGTATACGATAACATCAACTGCTGTGATTCTTCGTTGGTATTTTTTAATTTTCATTGCATACTCTTCAGTGAGAGTTTTGAGTTTCATTGAAAACTCTTTAGCCTGATCATAGCGATATTGAGATACCGAAGGTACCGTTGATGACGAAGTCATTTTATTCCCAAATCAGTTTACGATTTCAATTGAAACCGTTATTTACTTAAATCCGCTACAAATTCAAAATACCACGTTGTTGAAACCCTAACCAAATTTTATCAGTGGATGCTATCGTGAACTTTTCATTTGTATCCTTGTCGATGATCGTTGAAATCGTATTGTTGACCCCTGATGAACTCGACGATGAAATATTAAATTGAGTCGTTGTCACTAGTGTTAATCGATAAATACCTTTAACGGTTGCAGTGATATCTAATTTGTTGTTTGTAGGTGTCCACGCAAATGATCCGTGTTGGATCGTGTATACTACGTTGTTGGTTTTCTCATGAGGAATTTTTGTTTTTTCAATGATTGTTATCATCCTCGTTGCATCACCTTTGATTGCTTCGATGAAGTTTTTCGTCTCATCGATGGATTTTTTAATATCAGGGAGTTTTATTTCAATTTTATCCAACGGGGTCCCAATAAATTTATCCACGATGTTTCTACGAAAATTTGAAAACTGTTTTCCGTGTTCTTCAGTTTTAGATTGAAGTGGTGTTAGTTCCAACACAGAATTTTTCAACTCATCGTTGAGAGTTTTTAATCTATCTGTAATCGTCGAAAAAAGTACACCCGGTTTGAGTTTACCCTGATCGGAAAATAACACAATAGTATCCTCGATTGCGTTTCGTTGTTTAACCAAAATATCATCCAACGACACATTACTAGTTTTCAATTTACCCTGACGATCTTGAAATACAACTATTTCCCCGGGGTCAACAATTGCTAAGTTCAACGTCTCAGCTATTTCATCTTCGATTATTTTTTTTATATCACCGGTTGCAGTGCCATTGGCGGAGGGTTTCTTCGACGGTAATAGAGGTCTTCCCCAAACATCAATCATTTTATTTTATACATCTCTCTCTAAAATCGTTTCGATTTCCAGCGATTACTGGTGTATTCATTTACGACAACATGAGGTGGTTTTCCAGATTTTGAAATAGCGTCAAGGACATTTAATACTTCGCTGCCGCATATTGGTGGATCATTCATTTGTTGTGTTGGTAGCGTAGAATACCAGTGAGGAGTTTTTAAGCGGTTTATGTAACGCATAAATTCTTTAGGCGGTGATAATCCATATGAATCGAAATAGACGATTGCACGTGAATCAATCGCGTATGCAACCCAGTGAGTTCCGGACCCGGTGCTGTTATCGAGATTAATAATACCGGTTTCAACGCTGTTTGGTTGTGCCGGTAACTGATCTTTCATAAAAACACCTCTGAAGTTTTTAATCGCGAGTTTTTTAGCAGCATCGAGTAAATCAAAATTGGACAACGGAGTCAAAGATTCCACAATCGAAGGTTTGGAAATCGAAGATTTCTGAGTTAATGAACCGGTCCTAGTCTTAGACCCTTTCCGCTGTACCATGAATACGGGGTTCCTGGTAGTCTTAGACCCTTTCCCTTTTTTATATCCCTGTCCAGTTACCTTCTTTAGTGCCATTCCTGCTGCAGTACCAACGGCTCCTAACGCCGCCGCTTTAGCCACCGCTGGGGCAGCCGCTGCAATCAATGCTGGTATTGCAGCTAACAATGGAAATATACCACCTGATTTTATCATGTTGGCGACTGCACCCTTCGAAAATACAATTTGAACCCCTCGCTTATTCTTTAGCGCATCATTGAAATGTTTTATTTGACGATCCGTTAATGATATTTTATGTGTACCGCTGGACATCTGTGCTGCTTTCAGCGTTATTGTGGTTCCACATTCTTGAGCTGATTTTGATTTTAATTTCTTGACTTGACCATCAGTCAGCTTGACACTAACAACACTATATGGCATTTTATTGTAAAACACATTTATGCTTTCAATTGATCTATTTGTGAAAATCGTTTACGATTTCAACAGGGATTTTTCAATCAAAGATTTTCCACTGGTGCATCAACGATTCTCATTCGTCCGCCAGCCCCTTCAAGTAGCATTGATTTGTCGCTGAGAATGACAGCAACCGCTCTATAATCAACACCACCAGGAGCTATACGAGCCCTAAAATGTATGTCAACGACGGATTGCCTTGTTAAATCAAGACGTTCCAACGAAAAGTAATAAATCGGATAGAGGCTTTTAAAATCAAGTTGCGATATTTGTAAACCAGTATCAACATTTTGATCACGACCCATATATGACAGCATCCGATGATATACACGTGCTATGTGGTTAGTGTCGTAATCAAGCTGTATATCCTCAGATGGTTCTTGTTGTCCGTTTATTCTCAGTGAAACCTCCTTGACTCCTAACCGATCAAATATCATAAGACTGCGTTCTTGGGAACCTAATCGATTCCGATTATGTAGCGCTATAAATATATGACGTGGAGCTGAAACGCCTTGTTTTGATGCCAGGTGCCATGTAAATGTATCAGCAACATTATCCTCTTTGGCATCAGTTGTTGTTGTTGTTAGCCAACTTATCAATGATTTGCCACCTGTGTCCATAAATGAAAGTAGCCGCTCTTCCGTGGTAATTGATGGGATAATTACTGGCATCCACAATACTATTTTACTCAAAACAACTTTACCATCAGCGGCACCAGTACGCCAAATTGCATCATTGTCATTGCCTTTTCGCACTAACGCGATTGTGTGTTTGGCTCCATAGATGACTTTTCTGACATTTCTGCAGAATCCAAATATGTGATGGAGTGGAATCGCACATGAACATTGTCGACGCGGTCCTTGCAACGTTGCTACTCGTGTTGCAAACCCTAGATTGAAATTGCGATTAATATCTACGACATCAAAGGTACCAGCTGGTCTAGTATATCCGGCTGGTGCTGGATCAACTGCGGCATCTCGTGTTGCTTTTACCCTAGTATGATTAATATGATCAGCGTGATTATTAATATCTTTTGCAAACATCATAGACGGGCCAGCCGACCGTGTATAATCATCAGAATATCTTGCTAGCCCGATTATTGTTGTTGCAATATCAACCTCACGGTATATTGATTCAATTTCTTTTCCATCAATGAGATATCTTGCACTTTCAAATAACGCCATTATGCCATTGTTGACGAACCCAACGCGGACATTTGGGTCGTCTGCATATTGATTATTATCCGCTTGAATAAGTTCTCCCTCAATTTCAATAAATGCTTCACATGGCAAAAGGTATTTACTGGTATCTTGAACTTGAAGTTCAATTCGCGATCGTAGGTCGGGTTGTATAGCATGATAGGAATAGTATTGATAATCGCGGACAGAATCATCTTTGCGCACTGGGGCATCTAAATCAAACGCCGGATCAGCTGTTTTCTTGAACATTATTATAATAAAACACTAGTGTTTTCAATTGTGAAACTCTTTGTAATCATCATCGTCGTTGAAAATTTTTCGAATTTCTTTTTGGTTTCAAACCACTTCCTGTTATCGCGTTCATGATAGCGCTATTTTGTACATCAAGTGATGGAGTCACCGGTGTAGTCACTAATGATGCTAATTTTTCTTCCACTGCGCTATTTATTGCTTTGCTGACACTTGCAGGCATCACTGTTGTAGATGGCAGTACAACTGGTTGCTTTTTTCGTCGTCGCACCAATGATGTTATTTTATCCTTTGCTGCAGAAAATGCCTTTCCGGCAAGATCTCCAACAGCACTAATACCCTTATCACGAATAACATCAATTGCTTTCATTCCTAACTGTTTAGCCAACGGCATCACTTTTGGGGCCATTCTTGTAAATAACCCCGCAATGGTATCACCGAAACCATCTCCGTAATATGCTCTATAAAAAGGCAATCGTGAGTTTACCACATAGACGCTGGTTGGTTTATCATGGTTGTAGTGTATGATCATCTTATTGTAAAAAACACTAGTGTTTTCTAATTACTAGTAATTCAAATGATATTTATCTACGGATTTTCATTGCTAGCAATTTCCAATCCAAAGAATTTTCGACTTAGTCGCTGTAATAATCAGTATGATTTTCCGCTAACTCGTTAATGAAATCTCGATATGTTTTGATATCCATGATACCGACTTGAAATAACCGCCTACAGATATCAGCTGCTTCATTAATTATTTCCGGTGAGTTATTTCCAGCTCGGAACCATCCGATGATAACATCTAATCGTGATATATCACTGATAACATTACCAGGACATGAAACGCTAGCGTTTCCAATTGAAATTCCACTGGAATCTGGCAATCCCGTCCCGCTATAACCAGTTGCTGCATCCAGTTTTTCTAAATCCGTTTCTTGTAAATAATTATCATCTTCATCAGGTGGTAGGTGTTGCTGTTTTTTAGGTGAAAAAGATATTTTCTTTGCAGGTTGCTGTCGCTTTCCTTGCAATTTTTGTTGTTTAAACTCTTCATATTGTTTATACACTGTACCCACCACATTGATATATTCAATGTATGATGCACTATCCGTCTTAATTTGACTTGTTTTAGTTTTGATTTTGTAGAATATATCAGCCCAATGAGTGAAATTCTTAACAAACTTGTGATGTTCTGGTTTCAACATTTTTTTTCTGTTTTCATAAGTCTCAACAACAAGTGCAGGAATTTCTGCTGGATCAGTATTATCAATAGCTGCTAACCCTTCCTCGCTAAATCTCACACGTACATTATCTACTATTCTTTTTTATTTAGGTAGTTTATCACCGTGGAGTTTTTGTACAGCTTGTTTTGTTTGTTCAGTTTCCTCTGCTATTTTTTCAAGTTCACCAATAAGAGAATTTTCTTTTCTTGTCCCCGTCTCACGAACATCTCACCGTATAGCACGCTCTACCCCTTTCGTTGCTGTGGTTACTGGTTTAAACAATTCTTCAGATCCCGCAGCAAAATCCGTTTATAAACTCTGTCTAGCTTGCAGTTTATTTCTTACAGAGTCGCGAATTGGTATAAATCTCTTATTTGCATCTAGTCTCTCACGAGCCAATCGGGTCGTTAATGCTTCGTTGACCATTATTTGAAATTGTAAACAATTTTTCAATTGTAAAACAGTTTTCCCAAAAATCGAAGATTTTCACTTGAATTCCCGAACCCGACCTAACAGACACAGTAAATTGGTGATTTTTAACACCATCGTGGAAGTTTCATTTTGACCTATCATTGATGGGGGATGTCACAAAAATATTAATTCTGACATTTTTGACATGTCGGATGATTTTTGACACGATCATGGAAGCGTTATTTCATCGTGAGACAGCTTCTACCATCGATGGGGAGAGTCACATAATTGCTATAAAAATATTTAATACTGTGACTTTCCCCACTTTTCCATTGAACTAATCGGAACCATCCATTAACGGTTCATCGACTTTTTATTCAGTGTGAAATATTTTTTATTCAGTGTGAAATATTTTTATTTTTTATTCAGTGTGAAATATTTTTTATTGCTGTGAAATATTTTTTATTCAGTGTGAAATGTTTTTATTTTTTATTCAGTGTGAAATATTTTTATTTTTTATTCAGTGTGAAATATTTTTTATTCAGTGTGAAATATTTTTTATTCAGTGTGAAATATTTTTTATTCACTGTGTGAAATATTTTTATTTTTTATTCAGTGTGAAATATTTTTTATTGCTGTGAAATATTTTTTATTCACTGTGTGTGAAATATTTTTTATTCAGTGTGAAATATTTTTTATTCAGTGTGAAATATTTTTATTTTTTATTCAGTGTTTTTAATGCATTTTCACTGATTTTTTGACAGTTTTGGTGGTTTTCAGTCGGGTAAAGTAGTCGAATTTGCATGAAAATTCTCGTAGAGAAAAGCTGTTAGGATTCATTTTTGATGATTTTAGACCAAAAGATCGATAATTTCATTCAAAAAATGCTAAAAAATGACAAAAACAACTAAAAATCATCAATAATTTCAGTCGGGTAAAGTATTCGATTTTGCATGAAAATTCTCGTAGACAATTTCGATTAGAATTCAATTTCGACTATTTGTCAAATCGTTCATTTTCTTGAATTAACGCCCGTATATTTCTAATTTTAGAATTAACATCCTTTTTCAATTCATATTCCCTACCCAATTCTTTTCGTATTCCTTCCACGATAGTAAATAACGGGACAAACACACTTACGTCACTGGAAAATGCAAGAGAGTCCCGAATAGAATTCTGAATTTTTTTTATCATCGCATACTTCTTTGGTAGCATATACTTGTTAGTGTTAATACCGTATTCTATATCTTGAAAATCTGAAATAATTTGATCACAATTTAAGCCATCTGACAATTTAATATCTTGGCTTTTCAATTTTGAAATTTCAGCTATAATGTTATTCATATTTTCAGAATTCATATATGATAATACATATTTCTAATTTATTTTTCAAAAATAAACTCTGTCCGTGATAAGGTGTTTGTCATCTTAGCACGTTCAGAGATATTTTTATACAATTATATACAATTCTGTGAACCCTGTCCTTGCTAAGGTGTTTGTCAACTTAGCACGTTCAGAGATATTATTACATATAAGACAGCATATCTCAAAGGGTCCGATCAGGTGTCTTCACATCTAACCAGACCCAGAGTTATCACGAAACATATTCCCCTAAGAGTGAATCTAACTCGTCAAATAACGGGTTAGAATCACAAGAGGGTATGTTTAGTAAATGGACATACATGAAAACCCCATTTGGAAACCCCTTTCGCGTCAAATAACGTGACCCAGAGGTTACATATACGACAACACATCCTTGGAACTCCTTGGTTGCCTTCACATCCAAGTAAGCCCAAGGGAGCCCGAAACATAAATCTCCGGCGGGAGGCCTAACGTGGCAAACGCCATTTTAGACCGCCCAGAAGATATGCTTGGGGATTTTACTTAATTAAGACAGTACAATGCCGGTAATCTCCATCGAGTGTTTGGCAGATTGTAGGCATATATATACTTAATTAACTTAATTGTAATTAAGGATGATATATACTTAATTAAGGATGATGGGACAGCACTAGACGATACAAACATGAAACGACGGAGCGGATTTTCTACGGCCATCCGACCAATCAAAAGCAACCCATGAAATTAAACCCGGTTGCATGATTGACAAAAGACAACCACGCCCACGTGTCAATGGCGTGGGTTATTTTTGATCGGTCGGATTGGCCTTTGAAAGCCCCAGCTTTATACCTTTCATATATTATATAAAGTGACGTAATACAGCAGCGTCAATCCACAGGGTGTGTTATTTTTATTTCCTTGAATACTTGTCAATGGTGTTTCACAGTATTTAAATGAGACCGATTAATTGCATTAAACACTAAAAAAATACAATAGTTTGAAAACACTTTATATTTGATTTCTTTTGTTACAAAACAGATAATTAATTATGCCCGCTGAATCACAATCTAAGGGAGATAACCCATAAACAAGTTGACACAATCTAATGGAGATAACTCGTTTAGTTATATTTAAGGGTTATGAAAGAGTTATCTCCCTTGGTGTTATTAGACATACGAAAATCGAATTTTTGTTTAATTTTTTTAGAAAAAGCCGAATTTTGTACTCGTTCTGCTACTCTTCGTACTGAGGGCATACAAATATCAAAATAAATACTGGCTTTGTTCATAGATTTGAATATTTTTTCTTCGTTAGTAACTGTATTAAATGATTTTATAGGCCTCGCTTTTTTCAAGTATTTTCCAGTCTTTCCTCGTTTTAAATTCTCACTTTGTGAAATAGCCTGTAGATTTGATAAAGAATTATTCTGAGAATCGGAATCAATATGATCGATAACAAAACTATCCCTTATTATTCCATTAAACACCTCGAAGACGAATCTGTGACAATAATAACTTTTCTTCCCAGCAGTAAACATCAAATACCCTCGATTAGTCACAAATCCAACTGGCTTCTTCAATCTGTGGTGTCTCACAACACTATCACGGGATGCTTCATAATTAACAAGCACATGGTGAGGTCTGAATTCTTGGTTCATTTGTATAATAATACTATTTTTCTAATTTATTATTTGCTTCAATTATAAGTCTCTGTATATAATCTTGAGGGGTCTTTATGATTTTGTGATCGTTGTGGTCAATGACGATATTTTTTATTCGTTTGTCATAATAGCGTTTTAGTTCCCTGTATCGTTTGCCGCCACAACTGAGACATAATTGTGATTTTCCCCTTACCCCCACCCCACATCGGAGGCACGGGAGGGGGCAAAGGGAACTGTTGCGAACGCTCTGTAAATGATACCCACATAATTCGCTTCTGCATGATTTGTTACACGGGGTTGTTGATCCAATCATAAGCCATTTGCAGTGATTCTTTATATAAAAATTTCTTATTTAAATACTTGTTTTAATTATATGACTGAGGAATTCGAGAGATAATCAGCAATTTAGCCCTACAAAAATATTAAATTCAATCTCGATAGAACCCTCAAAGATGTGCCAAAACGGGCAATAAATGATAACAGCTTGATAAAAAAAATTCGTGACTGTGTTGTTGAATTTAAGCGTGATGGAGCATCTCATAGCTGGTCAACATTTCGAATTGATGGTGTTGTTGATGCCACCATGAACGATGAAAACGCAGCTACGATAATATCACAACTTGACAACAAAAAGTATTTTTTTAGAGTGAAATTCATTATCAGTGTAGAATCATCCGGTAGGATTATACGAGACAAATTTGAACCGATTCTCAAAGACAAGAAAACAGTCGTTGTTAGCCGTGATTCTAAGCCGGGTCTGTTAACTGGAATTGACAAACCATACTATGAACGAGCATACCCTGAAACAGCAGTTGTTTATGGGATATATCCGTTAAATGAAAAACCTGATATAGGAAAACTAAGACCAATGAAATACTCGTCGTCAGTGGCTTTGCCACTCAATTGTGTAGCAGAACGAATAATAGAACACTTCACAAATGCGTTGCGTGGAAATAAATTGACCGATCCAAGACGCAAAAAAATAAATGACTGGGAATTAACAGTTAGGAAGAACGGAGCAACTATTAGCGATATAGCGAAATTAGAAACATCACTGAGATTTCCAATAACCGTTATGACGATAACCAGAAAAGTATTATATGAATCAAAATATAATAAAAATGGAGCCCCAATTAAAATTATTTATCATAACGAACACGCATGGACGTCCGCGGTCACAATATTTCCACGGAACAGAACAATAAAGTATATACCCGAGGAATTCTTGGGAGAAGAATTTTCCAAGGATGGTTTTCTCGTTGAAGAGAAACTATTCGATGCTATTGCGCATTTGAGTAAAAACGACCCTGTGTCGTGTGGTTACTTCGCAGCGTTGAAAATCAAACGGATATTTTTGATCAGTTTGTAAGACCAAATGGTGAATTATACCGCACTGAAGCGTTTCACAATAAGATGAAGAAAAAACAGCTAGTGGATTTTTAACAATAGGGGAAGCCACCGATGAACAATTATTGACAAACTGTTTTACAATTCCATCGGTTGCAGCTCATTTTGCAAGAAAGAAAAACACATGGAAACCAACACAAACTGAATTCTTGCCAGATATTGAGGCTAGTTGCCTCGAATTTAATCATGGCGGTTTATACAATAACAAATACGACCGTGAAAGTATCATTTCAGTTGATATGGTTGCTTGTTATCCAGCGAGTTTTCTTGGTTATGGAGAGTGTACTGAGTATTTTAAACGATTTGGACACCCCACCCATGAAATGACTCGTGTTGCGATTAATGGACCACTGCCTGATTTCGATTTAACCGGTTTTGCTCGTGTAGTATCATTTGAATTCGCAGCAGGACTTCATCGCGCTTGTCATATTTGGATTGGTAGACACATGTCTGAAAAGAAGTGGCTGCCAATAGCGTTATTACGGTTCATGATTGATACAAAAATGTTAATTTCGTTGACAGTCAGTGAAGTAATTATATCATATCGGAAACAAACTAATGTCTGGTTACCAGAACCAGAAAGTCTTGATAGTATAATTGACGAATCCAGAAAACATATTCAGGCAGATGAAAAATATATCATTGAATGGTCCAAACGTGTATTTAATCAACGAAACACTGAAGCAAAAGATCTCGGCAGAAGAATAATTGGAAAATTCACTCAGGGTGGCAAATGTGACTATAAAAGATATTCTTCACGGTTGATTATAGATAAAACCGAATATGACTTTGTAATTGCAGATGCAGTATCTAAAAACATATATGTGGATCGCAAGGACGCTTTGTTGTCCAATGGAACAAAATTGGGTACAATTGTTACTTACAGCGACGGTTACAGTTCTCCGTATACACATTTGAGGTCGTCTATGCTGGGTTATGCTTGTATCAATCTATTTTCAATGATAAATAGATTTCCTTACACTGCAGTTAGAGTTGCAGTTGATTCAGTTTATATTGACAAAAAGTACATCAACGAGGTGACTAAATTTACTAGCGGTAGCAACGAACACTGGGGTACATGGAGAATTAAAAAGGAAACACTGCGTGATTATTCTGAATCAGCAGATGTTGAGATTAAAAACAGTTACTTACAAGGAGATAATTTATCAAAACGTTCTAATGCACCACCGATATCAGATCCAATTTGTAGATATAAAACAGTTTATTTACACGGCTGTGGCGGGTCGGGAAAGACTACTCGGGCAATTGAATTATATCGAGGGAAAAAGCCTACGGATTTCACAAATATGATTGTGCTGACACCAACACATAGATTAGCGCGAGAAAAAAAAAAACAACGAAACGTCGACGCTTGCACTTATCACAGCTTTTTTCGATACAAGGGTGATGAATGGACCCCTGAAAGAATGGGTGAGAAATTTTTCCCATAGGGTTATTATTTGGGATGAAATTTGTACGGTTTCGGTAGATGTATTAAAAATGTTTCTTGATTGGTTACTGAGCGCGAATACGAAAGTAATAATGTGCGGTGATCATGGCCAACCACCACCATTTGTCGGTTTATCATCGCATGATTGGTTGAAAGGGTTTTTTGACTATTATGAAGAAATTGATACTGATTATAGAGCACTTGATGAACAATTGCGTGAGGTCAAGAAATTAATTAGATTACAACCGGATAGAATCCAATGTGAAATAATCAGAGAAATAATTCCTGAAACTCCCATGGAGGAATTTTGGGAAGCATGGAGACCAAATGATTTTGTAGTGGCAAGTAGAAAGATAGTCAGAGACACACTTCAGAGAAAGTTGTTTGAATTACACAAAGAAAAATTTCCAACGCGCCCAGTGCCGCTGTGTTATAGACCCTGTGATACACGAAAGCAGAATATTGAAGTTGAAATTCCAGGACAAAACGAAAGACAAACACAAGTGTTAAATGATATTGTGCTGGTTGATATCAGTGTTGTCGAAGACGCATTGCGTGCTGATAAATCGCCAGGGACACTGGGTTATGTAACGACGATACATTCCTCACAGGGATTAAACATCGCGGATACAATTGTTTGGATAGTCGATAATCGCATTGAGTGGTCAAATTTAGTCTATCTTGCAGTGTCTAGAGTACGGCGAATAAATCAACTTCGAAGAATTGTTTTCGATGATGACACCACAATGGATGATATTGATGATAAAATTATTGATAAAAAAACTCTCCGGTTACAAACAACAAGACAAAAAAAAACAACGAGAATTTGATATTGATGCTGAATTAATAATCACTTTGAAGCAACAATATAATAATCACTGCGCAAGTTGCAATTGTATAATGCGTTGGCAGCATTCGGATAAAGATCCTCGCCAATTTATCGTAGACAGAAAAAATAACAGTCTCGGTCATGTCAGAAACAATGTGATGTTGACTTGTCTTGAATGCAATAGACGCAACGGCGCTAGTTAAGACCATGCGGTGGCAATTGAGTATCGTCAGGAATCACTTGTAATTGTTCGCGTGTAAAACCCCGTTGTGGGGCAGTTGATTCCAATTTATAGATTGGAGGTCTACCAGTTGATCGTGTTATAGTAGATATTTGATGTGTAGTGACACTCCAAATAGGATCAGTAGCCCTTTTTTACCACCTTCAAGCTCTCCTGGTTCATATAAATATCTCACGGTAACATTGCCAAGAATTGGCTGAGAAACGCTATCCCGCTGTGGTTGTAGTATATACTTTTTTTATTGCTTTGTTAGGTTTCATATTGATTGCTCTTGTAATCTCGTTATTTAGTGCTGCAACTACCCCTGGTAACCTTTTGACCCATTCACGAGATCATTTTTCTTGGATGAATGCTTTTACGTATTGATATCCAAATAACCGCTCAGCAAGAGTCCGATTGAATCGTTCAACAATTGCCTGATCGCGATGTAGTGTAGTATGTCCTAGTCGTATTGTGACATTGTGATGTTTCATTGTAGATAAAACAGCGCCTTGAAATTCCTTGCCAGGATCAACTTGTAATAGATTTGGCCAGTGTAGAGGGCCTCGTCGATAAATCTTTTCAAATGCAGAAGCAACTTCAGGTGATGATTTTGTTTTTAGCGGTTCTGCTTGTTTGTATCTACTCGCAACATCAACTACGGTTAGCGCATACTTGTAAACACCATCATGTGGCAGAAATAATATATCAGCTTGATGAACTTCATTAGGGACGCTGACATCAAAATGCGAGAAATTAATTTGTTTAGGCGGTGGTAGATAAATTTGCCATATAGCCTGTTTGGATAACCAATTAGCCGCAGTGGCCTTTTTCACTTTTGCGGCGTTGGCGAGTTTATTGATTGCAGCGTTACCCCTCCAGTATCCTTTTGGAGAATAATAAATAGATTCCATGTTGTTATTAATTACCGGCACCTAACATCAATTTGCCTTTCATAGCTGATTTTACCAACCATGAAGCCAATTTTTCTTTGAAAGATTTATCAGGAATAGCATTTAATGCATGAATTAATTTTACATCCGCGAGATGCCTGTGTTGCAAATTGCTGCTTTTATATGCAACACCATGAGCATGACACGCCTTATCAATAGCATTTATTGGATACTCGGGGTTGATTTTGATCATCAAGTCTGATATCTAATCGTGTTCCGGGGCCACAGTAGCTATATCCTGGAAGGTGCTTTTCTCCGGGGTACTTTGCCCATGGGGTTCCAGGGAGTTTTGCCAATTTGGCTGCGATATCACCTCCTCGTTTTTTTTTTAAACATCTCTGGATTTCATAGAAACAAATCTAAACTTTTTTATACCACATGTTGCACATCTACCAGTAAGTGCTGATCTGTTATTTTTAGTTGTAATCGTCGTCACATCATTTTTGCCAGTACGCGTTTTACACTTCACACAATATAGATCCATAATTTATGTATAGAGATATGAATATAATTGATTTTTCAGCGACTAAAACAAGAGAACCAGTTAAGCATCATGCAGCGCTACCAAACTCTATCCGCGCAATTATAATTGGACCATCTGGATCCGGCAAGACGCAATTGTTGCTCAATTTAATAATGAGATGGATGAAGTGGGATAAGTTGTATTTAGTTGCTCTTAGCGTAGATGATCAACGATGCTATGAAGTGCTAAAAGATTTTAATGAAAACGCTTCAGAGATTGCTGGCGAGTGTATTATTGAATTTATAACCGATATTGATGAGGCACCATCAGTAGAAGACCTCGATGGAAGTATCAACAATTTAGTTGTATACGATGATGTCATGTTAGATAAACAAAAAAACCCAGCTAGAATATTTTCCCGAGGCAGGCATAAAAGCACTGATGTGATATATGTCACTCAACACTACACTCAAATACCAAAAGTGATCAGAGATAACTGTAATATTCTTGCTGTATTCAACGGCGTTGATACACATACGCTACGAAATATTTGGCAGACATGGTGCTCTGATATGGACTTCAATCAATTTCGAAATTTCTTTAGTCATGCTCAGTCGACCCCACACGGATTTATAACAATAAATTTACATGACCCTCGAACACGATATCGTATCGGACTTGATCAAATATTCGGTTGAAATCGTAAAAGAATTATTAACCCATAGCAGCAGAGGGGGGTGATGACAACACCGCTGCGACCCCTGATGATTGAAAAATCGCTAAGTCTCCATTTGCCAAACAGAGACTTTTTTTTTTTTTTTGGTTAAAACATGAATTTCGTAGGAAGGCTCTATTTGCAGTTTTGAGGGGTTTATCGATTTTTTTCGCAAACAGTTGTAGGATTCACCCCCTCTGCTGCTAGTTATGTGAGAAAGCTTGCGAGTAGCTTCTCGTGGGTCGGTGGTTATATAGCCTATATTGTGCTGAAAAATGGCGTTAAACCATAAAAAAAAGAATCTGAGTCTCGAACAGGCACAGACAGAGGTGTGATGGCAGTGGTCCTTAACGTGAGCGCTTTAGACCACTTGGCCACACAGTCCACCCTCTCTATAAGTGTGGGTTAAATCTTAGGACGATTATTTTTAGAACTAAACGTATTTTTGGCGGTCTTGATCATGGATATTGATATTCCCCGTAAAATATCTTTCTCCACATTCATGTTATACTTTGATTAACAGATTGGTGTGGACCTGAACCTTGTCCTGTACCCTGTCCATTCTTTTTGTGTTTCTGATTTGATCTAACCTTATTCATTTCAGAATTATTTATTGATGCTGTATGATCTTGTAACAGGCTCATTGTTATTTTTATGTTCAGTATTTGATTTTGGTGAAATGAGTTATTCAAATTTTGTACTCTTTGGAAAGTGTTCATAAACACAATTCCTAGACGGAGACATTAACTGGAAATTATATTGAATTCAAACATCGACAATTTGGATCATGTTATTGCATTTAAATGGTAGACTTTATTGCATCATTATTTTTCAGTTCTCTTTAAATTATTATTTTTGGATAAAGGTGATATAGGTTTGAGTTGTAAGTCTGTATCGGGTTCTGATACAAAGGTAAAGGTTTTGAAATTAAATTAAATGCAAACGGTAAAGGAAGAAATGGAATTTCAGTTTAAATTAAACGAAATAGAATTGGAAAGTGGAAAACTCTCCAGGCTCTTTATATGCAAGTTCAGATTTTGATGTTACCATAATTGTTAGGTAAATTCTTCCTTTTAGAGAAAAATAAGTAGTTCAATATTTCCTTCATTTTGAGAAATTAGCAGACAATTTTAGGTGGCCAAAATAGTATTGGACTTATTATTACAATATGTATTCAATTGCAGAGATCACGATATTTACATTTCACTGTCATTACAACAGGGTACTGATTATTATGCAGTAATGGAGTATATCTTGATGGATTAGGAGGAGGTAGTCAGGCATAGAGAACATCAAACTGACAAAACCTATGATTATATAACATGGAAAAACGCAGGGCAATTTGATAAGTTCTTTTCATAAGGATGATAAATATTATGATAACCATTGACAATTCAAATTAGTCGAATAACACCTTTAGCGCTAGATCATATTTCGAATACCAATGGAATTTAAATAGAACTTTATTCTATTGGACTGGTGATCAAATGTTAAGGCTATTTAGGATCTAATTCGAAATACAGTAAGTTCTTTTATAAATTTTGACGTTTTATTCATGCAAAATCGGCTTGAATTTCTGTTACATATTTTAAGACAAAAAAATCTTAAGACTTGGGATTGTATGCTAATATATACTAAAAAGATGGTTGTCTGTTTTATTAAGAATTGTGTTTTGGTTATATATTTTATTAAGGTAGCAAAAGCATATTTGCTTGATCATTTTTTCCTGATTAATTTGATTAAAGGTAAGAGTACTCCGTGGTGGTATGTATATCTATAGTGTGTGTTTAAAGTTTTACGTGTTCATATATTGTAATGATCATTACGTTTTGAGTATGATTATAGATTATAAATTAAGATAATGATTACAGGAAAATAATCATGTTATCTCACTTTTGAGTTCAGGACATCGGTTTGTCCTTTCGGAAAACCCTGTCTACATGATGGTCATGTTCATTACTAAAATGCAATTAAAGGACTCTTCCTTGGTTTCAACTTAGAATGTTGTGGAAATTAACTTGTGATCCTCTTCCTGTTCTTTGTATTGTGTAGGAGGTTCCTCAGATAGAAAATACTTATTCTTACTTTTAGCATTTTGCTAGTGGAATCAGTCTTTTGGTTATAATTTTAGACTATGTATTAGATATTATTCACTGAGCAACATTGACTTCATTGGTCTAGAACAAAATCACTTTTTTGTAATAAAGGGAATTCATTAAAGTACATGCAGGATTATGTCATAGTGATACACCAGGACTATCGGCACATTTAATGATAATGGCTCATCAGCACATTCAAGAGTGAAATGCAAAGAAACTAAAATCCTCTTTCACTTGTGCTAGAAAGTTTAATTTGTTTAAATTCGGGATCAGACTCACAACACCGTAAGTTCCTTTTGAATTTTAACTTTGTATAATAGCAAAAGAAATTATTTGTCAAAATTTATAGGATTGAATTTTTCCACGTTATTCTGTTGCTTAGTTTAAAATTGGTCGGTGACGTTTAAAAAAGATACCTCCTACATGTAATGCTTAAAATAATGCAATTTGCCAAATTGCTGAGTTGATATAAAAATAAGATAATTGTAATAAGATAATTGTATTTTGTTTAATATACTTTTTACGTTGTTTTATACAGTCAACATTGTTGGTGTTTTCGGACTGTACACAAGCATTACAGAGTGATAACATCCAATACACTTCAGAACGTAACTTCTTTAAACATATTATTGACTGCGATTTTACTTATAATTGTTTCGGTGTCCATTTCTGCACTCAAATATGAATTGTGTGGCCTTACCACCCTTGCGGTTTGATTCAGTAACCAGCGCATTATGAATTTCGATTGTCATTTTATGAATTTCAATTTCGGGTGTCAATCAACACTCATCTGTTTTTGGTTTCTTCAGAACTTGAGCAGCAGAAGGGGCCAACAGACCACAATTTAGAGGCGTCTATTTGCCAAACTAACACTTCCTACAAAACCGAAAAAATAACGTCAAAAAAGGAACCAAAGCTTCTAAATAACCGATAGTTTCTTCCTAAGGGTATCTCTTGAGGGTTACTGTTTTTATTTCTTCTTCATTTTGTTTTATTATTATGAGCGTGATGTTTACCCCATGACCTCTCATCGAGGCTTCTGCTGCTACGAATTAAATCATATCCCATATCAATAATGATAGGATAATCATTAACTACCCGTTGTGCACGAGAAAGACTAGCGGCAATTAAGAAATGTATACCCATCCGTGATTCTGTCAGATAATAATTACAAGAAAGACAAGGATCTCAAGTTGATTTTGCAGAAGGTTCTCACTAATTGTTTAAACCTATTACTGCAACTACTGAAAAAGCTATATATGGGAAAGTAGGAGAAGGAGACGAGAGAAAGAAGTCTTCTGCCTGAACATGAAAGAAGAGCAAAATATACTTAAGAAACATCCAGACTTTTAAAAAAATCTTCCTTGTCAAGTACCTCAACCAGCAAGACCACAGTCTGGTCCGAAAAAAAAACAATGAAGAAATAATCGAAGGATTGCGTAATAAATTTACTGGGTAGACTTTTAAAGCAATCGATAAAACTGGTCAAAATAAATTTCTAGCTCTTTTTGCTACGACTTATGAAAATAGAAAAGAAATATTGAAACAGGAACATGGAAATTATATTAGAGATACATAACACTGAGCCAATGTATTTTATAGAATTAGAACTAATAAGAGTCGAATCGATAAAAAATAAGCAAGTAATATAGATGGTCAATATGAAGAACTAATACAGCAAAAAGGTGAAGAACAAAAACAGCGAAATAAATAACAAAAAGTGCACAAGAAAGAAACAAAATTCTTCAAAGCAATACCCTTACTATCAACGTCCTCTACCTCAACAAGAAATAATAACATATGAGGATTTTGATAGAGAACCTCCTTCAGAGGAATTGTATGATGCACCTGGTGCTACTAGTAGTGGTGTTTCTCCAAGAGGTGTTCGGGGAAGTGGTCTTATTACCTGTCCTAATAATATTCTTTCTGATATATGACGATTAGAAATTCTCATAGGAGGAGCGTGGTATGCAAATAATTCTCCGGAAATAATTAATGAAGCAGCTGATATTTGTCGACAATTATTTCAAAGTGATATCATGGACAACGTCGTATATAGGGAATTTATCGATGAACTCGTCGATGGTTAATACTGTAATTAGATACAATGATAATAAATAAGATAATAATACATCTACATCATCCTCAACCGGTCATGTTCAGAGTAGTACCTCGCGATTACCCGTTTATAAAATAATTTATGAAGATCGTCTTGGTAATATTATTCAAGGGTTATATGCAAGAATTGCTACCAAAATAGCACCAATCGCAAAACAATTATCGACTAAAGCTATTAGTGTAATTAGTGAAAACGCTCCTGGTGCTATTGGTAATATTGCCAGTAAGGCGTTTTCTGCAGTCAAAGAAAGACTAACACGATTAATACGACGAAAGCTGCATCCAGTGAAACTGGCATCTACGGAAATTATGCCCGCGAATATCAGTAAAATAATAAACCGCGAATAAAAAAATTAGTAGAGTTAATAAATCAAGGATCTAATCAAGTATAAATAAATATTACTGCAAATTTAATAGAAGGAAGTGGTTTGACAAGGTCAGCGAGATCAATATCTAGTTTGAGAAATATATAATAAAATGTTCAAATCTTCACCAGACCCAGCATTTGCTATAGACGTACAGGTTCGCAAACATGAATCTGTTGATTATAAATTTTATTATTATAACACAATACAACCAAATCAACGAGGAGGAAGAATTGAAATACCAGTTCATGACACAAGTAGATATTTTCTATACGCTGAAGCATTTATTGAAGTAGAAGGAGAATTTGTAACAAATGTTGATACGCCATATAAAAAGAATGCGTTAGTTGGTTTTATTGACAATGGGATTATGGCGTTTGCTAGTAATGCTACATATATGATTGATGAAAGAGAGATTGAATCTATTCAGAATAATGTTGACGTTGCTACAACACTATTGGGTTTAGCAAGGTATCCTTGCCTATTAATGTATATTGTTTTAGGGTTGTAGAATTTACTGCCATCTATAATATTTAATCGCACGACGAACGAAAAACCATTCACACACGATGGTAATTTACAGAGTCAGGACAGTGAGACAAATAAACAATCGTGTTCAGAAAACGAGGATTACTATTTATGATCTTCTCCTGCTAAACTCGAATTTTCTTGCATCGGGCATTTGATGAAATCACTGCACACCGACCAATACAAAGTATTACATAAATTATTCCCCCATTATAAAATGAAACCCAATCAATTTCAAACGTCAGGAACTGCCTGTATCTTGACGCCATAGTTTGCGTATCTTAGCATGCCAGTCTGTCTATAAACTCATGGCATTGTATCTGCCGCTCATATTTAGCAGTTTTTAGATATTTCTCATAACATATTGTAGGTATCTTATATTATATGTTGAAGGTATCTCTCTTTAATTTGTTTTTGACAGCAATTGTGAAGATTTTTGCTGACGTGGTCGTGTTTATGGTCTCTGCTTTCTTCGTTGTCCCGAATGCTTATCTCGTGCCTTCGCTGTGTGTGTATCTGGCAGCAAAGTTGTCAGTGATCGCTTGCACAGGCGACGTAAAATCTTTCTTCACGATATCATACAATAACGTTTCTGGTATTTTCTTTTATTCGTCTCGTTGGTACAAAGTGACCCCAAACCCAGTTCATTGTTAAAAAACTAATCCGCATATGTTGTTTTAAAAAAGAAAATACATAGCATCTTTTGCGCCTCTTTAATGAATCAATATGATATCTTCTGTTCTTACAACGATATAATCGTCCTTGTGAAGTTACAAATAAACAACCTGTCTGGTTCTTTACTTCGAGTTTTTTCGCCGCTAACATGAACGAACGCTTGCCAGTAGATTCCCGCAGGCTGGTGGATTTTACCCTTTTGTCTTTTCCTGGGTTATTCCTGAACTTTCTTGTGCTGAGAAATAGAGTTAAATTCCAATCAAAAGCAACTATTCTAGCAGTTGAATGTTCTACTTGTTTAAAATTACCGGTTGTAAGATTATTCTGCACATTACCGTAATATTTGTTTTAGAGTTTGATTGTCTTTATGATAATTTTAATATATTACTGCTTGTTTTCACGGAACGCATAAAAAGAGGACCTAACTCTCCTTTCCAGTGATTCATATGTGCAGCCAACAACAGAACTGGCAACTTTGCCATATAAGAATACTAATTTTAAACATATTTTACGAGGCTGTGGCTTAAACGTTTGCATATGTTATGAGTACTTACATTTGATCCTAGTGGTTAGAGCGTCCGCCCCGGAAGCGGGAGGTCGTCGGTTCGATCCCCGGCCGAGTCATACCAAAGACTTACAAAAAAAATGGTACTAACAGCTGCCTCGCTTGATGCTCAGCATTAAGAGGTTAGTGTTAGGACTGGTCGGCCTGGTGTCAGGATAATGTGACTGGGTGAGACATCATGCTACATGTCTGCGGCATGATGTCTCAGTGCTAGACATCACTATAAACTGCCTCACTGCAGACATCGTAGCGATATGACTGAAAAATTGTTAAAGCTACGTTAAAAATCCTAATCAAACAAACAAACTTACATTTGATAACTTAGTATTTTCTCGAAACAAAAATGTCCACTTACATGTTGCAGTTACAACCAAGACAATGACTATTTACACATTGCGTGCATATTATTGAAGTAAAATGGAAATTAAATGCAGACTCTGGAGGTTAAAATACTCATGGATAAGAAGCAATGCAGAATAATAAGTCCTACCCATAGCGAAGTGGCATAGACAATTCTGATAAAAAAAAATACCCGTGTTATAGGCAACAAAACACGGATATGGATTATACGACACCAAGCTATAAGCGACCGAAGAAAATCATTACAACTGTGCGAAGAATATATCCACATCTTTAGTAAACAATCATGTATCAACAAGGAAACAATTACTCGATTGCCCCAAGTAGATATATCGGACCAATCTTTCAACGCTACCTAAAACAGAAAGCAATGTAGCTGTTACCTAAACTAAAGCATATGTTATACCTGAAACAATCTAGAAAACTGAAAGCACAAATAAACTGAGATAATAACTGAACTCTTTTAGTTAATGTGGACAAAAGGAATTATACCAAAGTGAAATAGAATGCATCCGTCATCCACGTATACGGACTTAAGAGCAACAGTTTATTTTATATGACATCCGTTGGGGCATCTCCTTTCTGTCATCAGCAGCCACAGTTATTCCTAATCGCTCTGTGAATTACATCAATAAAGAGCTTTTGTCTGGCAGTCAACGTAGCTTTAACGATAGAATGAAATACCAGATGCATGGTGTTTGCAGTTCGTAAACTAGTCCAGGAGAAGGATAAGGAGCATAACTCTAAAATGTACACGACTTTGGTGACCTGGCAAAAGCCTTTGGCATAGTCAATCATGGTTGCCTCATGAAAATCACAACAAAGTTTGGTTTCCCAGATATAAAATCATCGTAAGGGTTCAGCATTTTCATGATGTGTGCTTGCCCGAGTTGTGATAGAAGGTGATCCATTTGAACAATTTGCAAGCACATATTAAGTCAAACATACTGTGTGGTGGCATCTATCCCTTTATGTGGACGCTCTCGGCGATACCATGTGAGTGATACCTTCCGTAACAATGGATACAGGATTGATGACTACGAATGGAGAAGTGACTGTTCTCGCACTCCTATTTGGAGACGACTGTTCTCCGAATAACAAATCCGACTATAAGATGCGACAGATAATTTGATTTTATTTTCTTCAATGTGGAGCAAGTATGGTCTCATAATCAGTATACAAATACAGGAGTGATGTATATTTAACGGAAAGTTTAACGTAGAGCCCACCATCATAATGAAAATTCACCTACATCAAGTGCAGTCCAATTCGATAACATTTTCAACGTCAGAATTGCCCACACCAAAAGTGTGGATGCACTATAGCAATAGTTTGTAAACGAAACCGAAAATCTCCAGAGCCTCTTTATTGCTAGCCCTGCAGCATGTATCGAAGACTTGTAATGTGTACAGATGCTAAGCATGAAGCGGGAACAATGTTCATATCGAATGCTTGAGAAACTTGATGAGATTACGATGACAGGAGTACGCCTCACACAGTGCGATTTTCACATTTGCAAGGATTTGGAGCATAGATGGAACGAGGAGGGAGGGGGTTCACGTCGCCAAGATATCATTCGATAGACTGCAAAAGAAGATCTTCGCCGAGCTGAAGGAGGAAAAGCAATATCCGCTAGATTAGAATAAACGCATCCTTGAAACACAGTACTATGAGCTAAGAATAGTTCCAGAGGTATAGCAGAAGCGTTAGAAGGATACTTCTCGAAATTGCATCGTGTCCTCTGTTGATAAAGAATCCCCAAAAGGCATCCCCTGCCAAGTGTGCCACATAAAGTTTTGATTAAAAGAATGCATGGTCAGAGAGACACCTTTTCACAGAAAATAAAATAATAAGCGATGCTATGGTTATCAACAAACTTGAGGGATGAACAACGTTGATGTAGATTTGCGGTAGTTTCTTGGTTTGCTTCAAAATAAAAATAAATACAAATACGTACACAATATGAGAGATCGATTGTAAAGAATACTCACCTTAATAAAACTGTATTGTTAATATCATAATACAGTAAAGCCTAGAGATATATTATCAGCATATCGTACGAAATTTGGAACAAATAACAGAAATAAGAAAACCAAAAAGAAGCATCCCCCATACGTACATTTGCAAACAGCTACAAAGATTGAGTTGTGGCCAACAATTAGACTCACAGTGAACCAACAAATGGGTTTTGCGGACAAACAAACTAAATAACGAACATAGATTAGACGTGTTCTATGTACGTTTAACTTGATTATATAAGACACCCTGTTTCCCTATATTTATCGTCAGACATAACGTCACAAGTATAGATGCTGTCGTGATTAAAACCCGTGTGATATTCTGCAGTGCTCCAATACGCATGCAATTGAAAAACAATAGCAAGATAATATATTAATATATACAATCAATTAATATTATCAACCTTGTGTATCTATTAGGTTGAACAGAAGACTAAAAGCAAAAAGGTGCATGAGTTTGATAATGATTACAAAAACAAACCGGAGATTAAATTTCCAGATATCACCTTATATATATATATATATATATATATATATATATATATATATATATATATATATATATATATATATATATATATATATATATATATATATAATACTGATGAGATCTTTGTTTAGCACTTAATCTTTAGAAACTCTAAGCGCTTTACAACATCTATAATAATATGACTACAAGAAACACAAATACAAAACAAACACCATGAAATTAGAAAACATAAAATAGGCTGAACATGTTTAAGGTAGGAAAACATTTTAGGTCTTTAAGGTTTTTCCTGCAGTCGGAAAAGATGAGTTTAAAGAGCACTCTTTATAGGGATAACTGTCAATGTTCTTATACTGTTTAAAAAAAATCCAAAATAGTATTTTCTGCAAAATGGATCCATGTTAAAACCTATTCAAATCAAACATATTGCTTGAAACCACAGACTAACACATGTAAATATGGTACAGTGTTATTAAATCAACTGTTTGATTCCAACGCAAACAGTTTGATAATAGTTGGGACCCGTTGGAGACAATACGGTTAGAACTATTTGTCATGTGTTTCAATAGCATGTGACAATGATATTTCTCAAAAATCTTTACAGATTCTTATCTCATTACCTGTTCTGCTCTCGGGAATAGTTCATCACTTTAAATCCAGAGGCATATGCCACTTTTATAACAGATCAGTATCTTCACTCCACGATTAGATTGTCTTTTCAGTTGGTAATTAGACTTTGTGCTCATGAATTAAGGAGTTAGCTAAAGCATTTAGTTTAATATCGTACCACAAACAAGTTGTGCGTACGTTCAGTATGAGACCGGTTCTTCCTGTTTCTTTCCGTATGAGAACCATTCTTGCATTTATGTGGTAATTTTGGCTCACATGTATGAATAAAATTTTACTTTTCTCACTGTGTCAAGAGACTGCCTTTGAAATGCCCAGCACAAAATTATCTCTTTTTTTAATGTATCAAACTTCCATGTTTTCCTTTGTGTCTCAGCATTGCAATTTTCACACAAATGCATTACATTTTGTGCTCACGATTTAATGTTTTGATGGTCTCACTTTTGGTCTTAGGATACATATCTTTTATTATTATTATGGAGACAAAGTGGAAGTCCTTCTTAACTAGAGATATTAATTCTGCTTTTAAGATTCATCTCACCGTAAATGTTTGCTTTAAATATTTTGGCACATATTTTAAAAGCACAGGGACAAATCAAAGAAAGATTCATTGAACTACTGTATTGTGACTTTGTATGTTATGTATTTGTTTAGACTTTGTAATAAATTATATAAGAAATAGAGAGCCATAACTGCTGTGGCGAGACTTTTAATTATAAAAATCTATATTTATCAGAAAAGTAATTTGTAAAGGCGTAAGCACATCTGCAAAAGTTTCCTCTCTTTTGCCAGGTTTGCACACACTGTCCATAATGAAGTTTAGGAAAATATTATTTTGTATTCGCTAATTTAATTGTTTTTATTGTCCGACTGGTCTAAGAAGAGTTTAATCTGGAAAAAATAATAATTCACTGAACTGTGCATGTTTAATTAATTTTTGAACTACTTTACCTTTTTGGATGTACTCGAATATTCTCTCTGCTTTAATTAAGTAAAAATATCATATATATATTGATAGTTATATGTAATTTCACTGTTGTATAGAACTTCAAAAATTTAACAAATCATTGTGTAGAAAAACATATATAAACCGTTACATTCATATTATTATGTGATGATTGCTACGTACAGAAAACTTTGAATAATTCTTCCTGAATTATGTTCACTGTAAGTGGTGTTTTCAAATTGTATTTAACAATGTTATACTAAATCTTCGATTTTAACTACTTTATAGAAAATCTTAATTCTTTCACCTTATTTACTTTTTAGGTACCTGCAGTGTTGCAATTCCGTAAGTATTCTGAAACAATACATTGATCATAGCCTTTTCATTCTGATATTGTTAATTGGTCATCTTAGTAATAACAGCAGTTGAGTGATAAAATACATTTTTAAACAAATGCGAACAGCGTTTTCAATCCTTCAAATTATCAGTTTTGGGTGTTGAAATATAATTTTGCAAACAATCTTTGGTCTTGCTAGAAGTCGATGCAAAGGATGTGACAATGTTGTTGTAACAAGATAAGCGGGTTGGATTTCGGATTTGTATGCATACCACTTTTCTTGGTAATACAAATACAATGTTTATTGATGAATGACTGAATGACAAAAGAATGATGATTCAATCGTGCATAAACCTGTTAATGTAACATAATTGTGTATATAAGTAAATGGCCTTTCACAGTATAAGTACAAAGGATAATGCTTAACGGTAATTTTACACGACGAACAGAATGACGGGTTTTCCTCAAATAGAAATACATAATGTACTTTACTCCTATAGCAACACGTATTCACTCAAATGGTGAAAAATGTGATACTTTTCTCAGATAGCAAAATGATGAAACGATAAGACAGCTATCATAAGAAACAACTGTACTTTCCCAAAACAGTGCGTATAACCGAGCCTAAAACTAGCCCATGGATTAAAGATTACATGTATTGAGTTGCACAAAACACTCCGTCACCCGTAGACGTGGCAACCATTCACACTTGTCAGTCAAACAGTCAGCATTACAGGTAGTCACCCACCAGCATTCGGTTTCTTGGTGAATCAAGCTATCAGCTCCCATCAATCGACCCACCATCATTCGGTTTCTTGGTGAATCAAGCTATTAGCTCCCATCAATCGGTTAGCAACGCCCGATCACCTATTACTCAACTAGCAACACACTGTTCAAACGGCTCACCGTGTCCGATAAGAATCATATGGTACTAAATGTTTTTTTAAAAAATAAAATGCAATTTCATTGCTAATATAGATCTTTTGTTAAATCACATGCCAGAATAGTAAATATTTGCATTCTACTACGCAAGCTGGAGCTACATAGAAAATATACAAATTTAAACGTTGTAGTACAATAGTTATAACTTCTAGAATGCTTAGGAAATTAATAGTTGGCTCACATACCTCTACAGCTGCATAGTTGCAAGTCGTTAAGTAGACTTCTCACTGACAAGACCTTCCGTAATGTAAGGATTTAGTCCTACGGTGAGGCATTTATACACAGATAATGTAGAACTATATCGTCTCTAAGCTTAATGAATATCGAGTTTTCCCATCGAAAACACTTTGCACGCGCGGCATAGGATGAACCGATCTCACATTCACAATATTGTACAATATACATAAATCAGTCTGGGAATATTGTACACACAAAACGAGAAAATTCGGTACATGTATTTAATAAATAAAGGGATTTATACATTTCCGTGACAGTAATGAAATAGTCAGGGTATGCATAGCCATTGATTCCATACCATTCTTGTAAGAAAAACTTTTTCTCACCTTTTTGCATTACTGATATTTAGTTTTCTATTTCTCTTTGCACGTTCTTATAACAACAGTAACATCATAAATACTGCTGACATTTCGAATAACGTTATTGTTATATCAATAGATCTATACAAAGGTTAAATTGGAACATAGATTCATAATTGGCGACTCAGTCTCAAGAGACCATGCGAATAGCACCCTTGGAGTGTCGTCTGTCTCTGGGCTTTCGGCATCGTCTGCTATGGTTGTGCATGCCTATTCGCGAGTGACAGTCCTTATTGCAGCTGGTTCAGGCATACTGGGAAGTCCGAGTAGCTGGACTTGCTTCCGTGTTCTTATTTTCATCTCCAGAAGAGCCTCAAAAGGCGAGCCTGGTTTCCTGGAGGGCAGCTATGCTGATATTTAGTATAGTGGGCATTCTTTCGATTATGGTCGTCTTCCTGGTGTAGTCTACCTCAATGAGGTTGTCAGAGATGACTGTGCACATGGAGCGCACGCGTAAGCTTGCGAATCAATAAGCTGGAGACTTCGTTACTGGTTCTTGTTTCTTTTGTCTGGTGTGGAATGTCTGTCTGCTTTTCATGCTGAGATATACACTGAGTTTGAAACACCCACTAGAGCAGATGGACGTTGTCTGGTCAACACCTTACTGACCATGGTATGCCAGGCTTTAGGTAGGCCAGATCTTGCACGCCTTCCCTACGCAAATTGGGTGGCACACATAACCCATAGGCTGCGAGCTTTCGTGTGATTCATCCAGGACACAAACTGGGCACGGTTTATGGAGATCCTGCGATGTCCACACATCAGGATCCCCCTCTCTTTCTTGGTGGTGGGGTAGAAATGAATGCTTAACATGACATTTGGCACCAGTTGGGGTGCAGGAGCTGTCAGAAGGAAGTCGTAGTTGACACCCAGCTCCCTTAGGGGCTTTACTCTAGATTTTCCGTCTTGGTTTACTCCCGTCACCTTTCCTTCTCTCACAAATAGCCACAAGGGAGCGGAGCCATCATTCAATAACTGGGACTTGGTGGGTTTGGAATAAAATTTCCTACCCTACACACTGCCTGACAAGGCTAACGAGCTCCATCTTACCTGGTTTGGAGTCATAGCTTATCCTTCTCTTGGGACGGCTGCCTGCCAAGGCTAACGAACCCAGTCTGCCCACCCAGTTATACCGCCAGGCATTCTGTCGCGCCACAAAGAGGACTCTGTAAAAACAGGTGGCCCCTGGAACACAGATTGCATGCAAGATTACTAACAAGCTAACAAAAAAGAGAATAAAACAATTGATACAAATTCATAAAGATAACAGCAACAAAACAAAAAAAGAATGCCAATATAGTAAAAACATATCGACAGTGAGTTTTTAACAAGTGTATTAACTTTCTATTTTATTTTTACGGTGATATCAGTCCAAGTCCTTGCATCAATACAGAACAAAAAATCCTTATCATTTTCACCACTAGATTATTTTAAGACAAAGACGATGTTCACCAGAAACTGACGAAAGAAGGTACTAAAATAGGTTGTTGTTTTTATTCGTGACATTTACTAAAGTAGTTTATTTTACAATTATATTTAAGTGGATGAACGTACTGTAATAATTTCTAAATGTTCATCGATGGCGTGATTATATAATAATACTAGAAATAATATACTTTGTATAGCGCTTCTGCTTTAGAAGCTCTAAGCGCTTTACAATGTCTATAATGATGTTATCTATTTATTAGTTTTGCAACCATCTTTAAACTTGTAATAATATACTTAATTTACTTGCATGTGGTCCCCACATTACATAACTACATTGTTAATACAGTTTGGATTTTAATTTAAAAATGCAATAAAAATCTTCTAAACACATCTAAACCGCATATACATTTTAACAGATGTTATCAATCTGTCCATTGTTTATCTATAAATGTATCCAAATGGTTCTGAACATGCTTATATTTTTATATACCTAATACTCTAGTTGTCTTTTGTCGTAATCGTAAATTGTTCGTACATTGTGGTTGTAAGTGGGTTAAATGTCGCGTATATTATCTTTTCACAATATATTTATATTTCCTGACTCATCTACAGATTGGCAACTATTTCTTTAAATGTATGCCAGGCAATTCGTTATCATTGTAACGTTGATAAAAATTAAATAAAAATCTAATCATTATTATAAATAATTGGCTGTTTTTATGATAGTGGACAATAATATCTAAACTAGGCTTGAGTATTTGAGGAAAACTTAGTGTTTACACTTGTGTAATAAAATCGTATTTTATCCACTTAGTAAGGAAATGTGCATGAATAACTGAAATAGAAAACAATTATTCGATCTTCTATTTTTACATGTTCTTGGTAAGTATTAATGAAGTTAACATCAGTTACCAATTATCGAAAATACATTTAAACTGAAACTTGTTTGCTATATTTGACAATATTAGTCCCATTCTAGTTTATAGCTGAAATATGCAAAACAAAAGATATAATTAAAACAATTTTTAAAAATACGGATAATGATAATTTTGATATGCACATATATTTTGTATAAATGCATTTAAAAAGCTTTAAAATACCTTTAAAGTGTAATATGTTGCATGTGGAATCAAAGACGCAGACACTCTTGCTATAGCAACTTTTTTAGACATTAAACAATGACATTAATTCACAAGCCATTATTGATTTAGCCTTTAATAAAGATTATGCAAGTAAGATATGAGAATATTGGTTACACAACATGATATTAAGATCATTTCGTATGGGTTGAATGACCGAATGATACTGGTTACATAAAAAAACAAATATATTATACCGCTTCTAGTAATCTGTAAATTGTTAATTTAAAAGATATACTTTTACCTCGATGAATGCATACCGTATTGTTTAACTTTCAGGGTGCATTTCCAACACTAAAACTACAAATGTAGATATTGAAATAGACACTAAACTTGACAGCTCCAACACCATCTGCGATGAAGGAAACACCTGTACAGGAATCGACCAGCCAACGGAATCTGCTAATGCTACACTGAAAGCATGTCCAATGGTATATTATCGTAGATATTTAATATTAGCCAAATTTGCTTAATACACTTGGTAAGAACAGGAATACACGGAAAGTTACTGTTAGTACAAGTTCAATTCAAATACTATTTCCATCAATGTAAAGGCGTCCAGAATATCGATACAATAATATCATCTATAGTGGGGTCTAGACGTTACTTATAATGTGACTGACTGTGCACTCATACGTATGTTCAGATGTTATGAACAACATATTCAACAAGATTTTGCTTTAACAAAACAAAGTAGGAAACTAATAATTCTCATTCATCTGAATGTGTTATTGATGGCATGTTTAAAACTTCCCTTTACATAAGTATGCAAATCAGCATTATCATATACAACCAATTAAAGGAAAAGTAAATGAATTAATTATTATTATTCTAATACTCATGTTAAAAGTATCAGAATGAGAATTACACACATATACCTGCGTATTTTTGTGGTTTCGTTTTGAAAGCATACATATAGACCCAACCATTTTTAGCAATGATCTCCTACAATGGCCCTTTACTGATCAATGTCAAATATATGATGTCCTATATTTTGGTAATTACAGCCATAAAGGAACAGACTCGTGGTTTAAACAAAATAGAGGCAAGAGAAAATTATGTTAAAAAATATTATAATCGAACATTTTCAGCAAACAATATTCATTCAGAGACCACTGGAAATCCGTATGCTTCTAAATGTTTTGCAATGAAGCCTTCGTTTTGTTTTCTGTCGCTGAAAGTGGTGAAGATTGGAAAGGCGCGTATCTGATAAATAGTTTACAAAGGAACTGTTGTATCCAATGAACATGCTGAACTTAATAATGCATCCAAGAATATGTTTATATGAACCACAATCTCCACCTTTACAGATTCTTGTCTATAGACCATATTCCAATATACTTTAAACTTTTAATCTGACGACATTATAGAGCAAGCGGATCTAACATTTAATACAAATTTGAAGAAAGTCAAACAATTCAAACGGTAATTCAATTGTATAGCAAACGTAATGTCCTAAAAGTGTAATTGTATGGTCAGGTTAATTAAATATGTTTCTACATCAATAAGAAGATGCTAAAGCAGTGCATGTGCTATAAATATTTAATTTGTATTGTGGGATTGCGTTGGGTTTACCTGACTAATAACATGTTTTGATAAATACAGAAATGAGTCTGACCTTAGCAACTTCTGTGAAACAATTTTGGTTACAGTTTGCTTATCAGTCTGAACGTCCAGGTGCATTTATAAAGATTTCACCTAACGGTCAAAAATATGATAGAGTGATATTAATTTGATACCGGTAACATTGGAAATGCATGTGTTCATTTGTTGTTATTTGCCATGAAAGGATTATTTCAAGAATCATTGGGCTCTGGAAGTTTTTATCTGTATTTGAGTATACTGTCCGTGGAATACTGAGATTACTAAAATCAAATATTATTTAAACCAAAGATTCAGAAATTGATCTTCTTTACTATGTCTCTCATTTCAAATCTAAATGTTCAAAGGCTTTGTGAAGAGGTATGAACCAACAGCCACTCTACTCAATCGATCATAACAATGGCATATAAAAACAACACGTTTTCAGGTTATGTTTGTCTTGCCCGTACTTCAAAATCTTCTTAAGGCCAAGTATAAACTGTGTAACAAGTGAAGGTACTCCAGGACAAGTGTTCAATATTTTAAAATATACGTTTATTTCCCTAAATATATTTCACTAAAATATACAATAAAGCAAATCCAAAGAATTAACAATAATTTATAGTATGGTGTGAATTCCAATACTTCCTAAATGTAATATCAATTTCACTATTTTGGGATTATCGAGATTTCTTTGAAAGATATCTTGATATAATATATATAAACATTATATTATTCTGATACTAGAAGACTGTCAGATCATAGTCATATGTTTGGCATATCAGCATCTTAAAAATTGCAATTCATTTAGGAACACTACTGAAATTTATTCAGAACATTTCATACTTTTAGACTTATATATTATTGGACTGTTTGGTATTTGTTGCTCATTATTGTAAGTTCCTTTTAAATTTTCACTTGGTATTGTATGAATGTAAATTATTTATTTGTTATCACTTTTTCTGTTACTTAATTTAGGACCATACAGGGGCAAGAAATGCACAATTCAAGAGTTTACAGAAACAAAGTTTATATTCATGTTGGATTTTTTCGCCTTGGAACCAATACTAACATCATTAAATGCTAAGCTCATTATTTTGATCATATATAAAGTTATGGGATACCTTTCTACTTTAGTGTTCCCGAAAAATAATGGGTGTCAATGTTAATGCAACTTTGGTGCACCGTTGAAAAATTGACGTGCCCATCAAATAGATATATAAATCAAGTATGCGATTTTCACGGTATGAACACTTACAAATATAAAAAAGCAAAATTTGGATATATCTAGTACACATACATAAGCAAACAGGTTTTATTTGAGAGGAGCGAGGGGGAGAGAAGGAGATATTGGGAGTGAAAGAGAGAAGGAGACGGACGGGATGGAGAGATACTATGCAGGATAAGTAGATACATTTTATATTACCAAATATGTGTTGAAAATGTAAAAACAATCTGGTATTATTACATCTCTAGGAAACGACCAACTTTCATTTTTAGAAACCTTAAACATTTTACCAGTTAAAATGCCAGAACACATTCTAATGCATTGATTGTACTCTTTTGAATGACACGTAAGAGAAATTCATGTTTCCAAAGCATATTTAGCGCTGACAATATAAATAAAATCATGAGCACTCTAAATCTTGAGTTATTTTAATATCAAACATGCACATAAAGAAAGTTGCGGCTGACATCACTGACATGTTTTTGTTGTCAAGACATGGAAACGTTTACAAGAGAAATGTAGGTTAGATTGTTTATAACTGAATTAAATTTATTAATTACAATTATTTTAATAAAATACGTTCTTAGTCAAATATTTGTTTTAAATTTGTACTGTTGTATATTATTTCTTGAGGAATTATCTTTTGAAAGCAAATTATCATGATGCGTGAATTACAAAGTCAATTCAAAAAATCATTTAACTGTATGTCGTAACTCTTTCTTCATATATATATATATATATATATATATATATATATATATATATATATATATATATATATATATAATTTGAATTTGAATCCAGGACAAATCAATAACGATAGTCGTAACAAAGTCTTCAAACAGAACAGTATGCGGTGGAGATGGAGCTCGTTACTTCAAGCTGTATTGCGTTACCAATATGACAGCTGTTAACCATTCATTTGCTGTTCGTAGAAATCAGGCAATAGGGTAAGTGTCTTGTTACGTGCTTAGCCTCGAATAAGCAGCAACACAGAAAGAGTGAAAACTAACAAGCTTGTAAAATTGAACAATAAATTTATTAATTACAATTATTTTAATAAAAGAAAATATTTAAACTTACGGTTTTAGAGAATCAAGTCCAACATTAATCCAATATAGAATTCACAAAAATAATCCACTAATGGAATTGCAAGAGTCCTGATAAATAAATGTTCTAATAGTTCCAGGTTCGAATCTTGACGATGTAATCCAAAATGGCTGACGATGTCACGTGATTTAGTCAGTTCTTGTTTTTATAATAATCCAAGTGAAAATCTATAAGCACATGTTCTTTTCCAGATAAACAAAATAATTTTTCTTGCTCCAACGAATTGACACAATTTCCAGTACAAGGTAATTAAAAATATAACTCAAACAGAAGACACAACTTAATATCATAAAAGCCCAACATCTACTGAATTGTTCCCTCCCAAACAATAATTTAAATACCTGGCTTTTTACGTAAACAAGGGATCACGTGATTTTCTGGAAGGTCATAGAAGGTCATAGAACAAACGTACGATCATTTAAACACGTACGCAAAGAATGATCCAGATGAAAAAATCTTCCACCTCTCACCCCCAAGAACTAAAAATAAAAAGATGTCCTTGGATTTAGCCAATCGTTTTAGAAGCTTGCTGAGACTGTCTGAAGCAGGGTCAGAAATTAGGTCAACCCTGTTATTTACAAATAGAGTCTAGGTCAGCCTGAATTTTCCAGAATAGATATCTCCCAAATAATGAATTATAAACTCTAAAATGACAAATTTGAATTTGACAATTAAAAATAAATAATTTAAATCCAATAGACGTAACAGTCTTATTTTATCAGGAACTGTGTAGTATTAGAGTTCCAATAATGAAATAAAGCATCACTTTGATTACACCTAGTGCAAATTACATTGTTGACGTTGTCTAAGAGACAACAACAAATCTTCCAGGAACGAAAGGGTCACAGGCGTCATCCTTAATGCAAAATACGCAAGGCAACCATCTCTTCCAAAATTATATATCAGGTAGAGTTGTCTTATTTGTCTGCTGCATATTACAAGCGTTCCTCAACAGAAGCATAGTTAATGATGATTTTCGGTCTAAAATTTCAATTATTATTATTACATGATATACACATGTTTAACGTTATAATACATTAGAGACAAACACAAACTAATACAGCGTTTCAGTCATCAATTCACACTCATCTACTAACTAATGCCTATATTGGCTAACCAAGTCGATGTTTGATTTTGACTGACTGGCACCCACTTATCTCTTATTACCTACACTTACTAACACATTAGATACGACATACAAAATGGAAAGATATATAAATGAAACCCTTTTTAAATATGGCTAATTTGTATACTATCCCCATCCTATATATTTTCTCTACGATCCCATTATTCCAAAAATGAATAATGTTATCAAATGTTATAATACCCAAACAGTGTAGTGTAATGACAGATAAATAGAAAAAGGTAAGAATATATGCACTATACAACACATGTGGATGCTATCACACAAAAATGGTGTGTGTGTGTGTAAGGATAAAAAGATGTAGAGCTATATGCGTTATATACACACATACTTTAATGCTATCACACAGAGGGGAACGGATCCTAACATTTACACAATCATATCATCAATCATGAAAATGGTAGGAAACTTCGCACCTACTCAAAAATATACACACATTCGTAATTATTAGTGTCAATGAAGTGAAATGAGAGAAAAGGGTAGGGGTTCTAACATGCACAAATATGTTATTGCACATGTAATGAGAAAAGAGAAACGAGTCTTGGTGATTGCAAATATTCAAATGTATACTAATAAACGTTCACATAAGAGAGAATGTAAGCCTTTAAGTTGTGGTCGTCAATGACGTCCAAACCATACAAACAGTCTAAATTTTGTAAAGGTTGGATTGAACACGCTCGGTGACTTTCTTCTGTTGTTGCTTTGAACAACATTGCTAGCAAGCCTAGTTTCCTTTTCATGAAACATGTACACATGCACACATTTCGCGGTATATCGCTGATACGGCGTACATATCTGATTTAATATATATTTAATTGTCAATTTTAAATTCTTTCTTTTTTTGCATTACATATTATAGCAAATTTATTCAACAGCAATACTATATATATATATATATATATATATATATATATATATATATATATATATATATATATATATATATATATTCACGTTAATTATTTCTTATTACTTCATGCGGACAGACGATTTATATTTCGATGAAACTATAAGATGCATTGTCCGAAAACTCATTCAGTTCCTTCAATAATGGGGTTTATCGCTGTTAAGATATGGGGTACGGGCATGAAGATAGTGTATAGAAATGTTCTTTGAATAATTGTCGTTTCAAAATCAATATTTTATGTTTTAATATCTCCAGTGGATGAAACTAACGTCATATCTCTACGATTTTCCTGTTTATTTCTTTTCTTAAAATATTTTTAGAGGATTAACACCATCACCGAAGGAAGAATATGAAGTGGTTAAACTAGATATGGCATTTTACAAGGATGAACAGGGAGGTGTACTTGATAATACGGTTATGATCGGAACAACTGTATATGTTCTTATTAGCAGTCCATGTAAGTCTCACGCTTTTATAAAAAAAATAGTAATGTCAATTTTTCTGTGAAAAATACAATCTTTTTTATTGTTTATAACGAAAGTTATCTGCAGACTTATTGGTATTATATTTAAAATTTGAATAGTTCCCTTTTATTTAAGTGAGCTATTCCAGAAATAATAATATGTACATAAATAAAATTGTTCACTTGTGATTTTTTTTTACATACTGTTTAATGTATGAATATAATGCTATTAAAATCCATTCATTCTCTGTTGAAAAATTCTAATTAGCTAATTTGGATGGAAGTCAAATAAATTTCTCCCTGTGATCATTCTTCAATAATTGCAATGTTTAAAATCTCAAAGATGGCATTAAAACTTTAGACTACTTATTCTAGACGACATTCTAGAATAAGACTTTTCAATTCTGCTCCGAGAATGAAGATTATTTATAAATTACTGATGTAGGTACAAATTATAAAGAATAAAGTAAAAAGCATACAATTGATTGCTTAAATTAACGATGACATATAGTCTAGTGCAATAAAGGCCTTTCATGTATATATGTATGATGCTCGAAAAGCTAGTTATTTTATCATTCACATGATCTAAAAGAGAGAATATATTGTAAAATACTGCATCGACGTACACCACACAATATTTGTATGGATTGTTTAAATCTCAACTTTGTTACAAATGTATTTCCTTTGTGCTTCTGTAACGTCTTTCTACACTTGATTTCCGAGTTGGCAACAATTCATTTTCTATACACTGCAGCATCGATTTTATTTTCCTTTAGATTTTCGATTAGTAAATTTAATTGTTTTCCAAAATTTCAGTTCATATTCGTGGTTCTGTGCTTTGTTTATTTTCTTTTAACTGGAGCAGTTACATCGATAATTGTTCTAAAACAAATCCCTAAATTTGATCCATGCAACGTCAACATATTCAAAACTAAAGAGATGCTTCCCATTAAATTTAAAAATTTAGTACTAAACCTCCATTAGTGAAGTTCCTCAACATTCTTTACGGTATTGTATTTCCTGATGTGTCCTTTAACTATATTTCTACTAGAGAAGCCACGAAAGAGATCATTGATACTTAATATTCCTGATTTACGTTTTTTGTGGCCATTATATCACAAATATGATCCAAGAATGGTGAGGTAACTCATGCATTGCTTTAACAGCGTAACGTAATTCTAATGCCGTTACTATATTAACAAATCTTCTCACATATAGATGACATGGTATATAAACAAATATTTAGTAACTAAAACAATCTGATTAAATATTTTGCTATAGGTTTCTTAAATAGTAACAAAGGAATCATTCTGAGTTGATGGTATAGGTCTAATTTTGCGTAATATTAGGTGCTACCAAGGAGCATCCAAGTTCTCATGTTGCCAATCCTGTGTGGTAGAAGGAGATATATCATTTTTCTCTATGTAGAAACGTACGTCAAAAAGTAAAATGGTTCAAAAAAGCCAATATTGGTGCAGATAGCCATGGATTCAGATCCAAACGTTGCATAATATATGTATAATATACGTTGTCTCCCAAAAACGAAGTACACATTTTGGTCATTTTCCTGAACTTATGTCATACAATAATTTAAATGATATGCAGCCTTGCATAGGTTCAGTGACTGCTGATGTAATGGTTTATATAACAAAGAGAATGGGGCCGAGAACAGAGCCTAGTGGAAATCAAACCATAGACCCACTGTGTTAGAATGAACATAATATTAGAAAGTGAACTCTTTAAATTGAGATGAAAGTAATCAGAGATTACGGACCTAGATTTCCACGATGGACGAAGTGTGTATTAGCGACCCGAAGCTAAAATTAAGCGAGAGCTGACCGACAATTCCCATAATATTTTAAGAGTCACTTGGTTAACCTTTGGAGAACAATCATGGTTTAAAAATAAATTAAATTAAGGTCTATGCTTCTGAAAATCGACAAAATGAATGCTAGAGTATATGTAGCGCGATAAAACTCTTTATACAGAATAAAATATAACGTTTTTGAAAAAACCACATACACCTGAATTTCGGTAAGAATTTCATATTAAAGTTTGAAAACGAATAATATAAAATAAAATACACATATAAACTTAATTTAGCTCTTTGATTATTGACCTGTTGGTGCATTGTTAGTATTGGAATGTATATTAATAAATGCACTCCAGATTTGAGTTGTATTTATAAATTCTGTAACTACTATCTTACCGGTGATAGCTTTAAATGCAGCTAGAAAAAAACGATAAAGGAAAATTAGACACAATACAATTGCTTCTAGTCTGCAGTAAAGTTAGCATCGCACCATACCAAGGCTGGATATTTTGGTAAAAATGTGTCGCTACAAAATTTTACAGCAGTTCTAATGAAATATATTAAAATATAACTAAAGGTTTAAATAGGATTAAACTGATAATGTAATGCTGTTTAAAGGCACAGTAGTCATCATATTAAAAAACCGTCGAAGAAAAAGAAGATAAAAAACACGATCATGGTTGGATTTTACAGACCTTATTTATTTCTAGTGTTAATAATTAGGTAAATTTTATATTTATATAAATCAAATACTAAATCCTACTAATTTAATCATATAACGAATAACGTGTGATTAAATATGTGAAATATGCCGCACATTATAAAAATATAGCATTGCAAGTATATTAACCATAACAAAAGAGAGAGAGAGAGAGAGAGAGAGAGAGAGAGAGAGAATGCTACATTTTGCTTTTTGCGCTGTGTAATGGTTTTCGTTTTCTTAATATATTGTGTGCAAATGTCTCTATAACAAATATCTTACTTACATTTACAGATTCTTTAAAATTAAAAGTGGAAACGTGTACAGCCTATGGTGAAAGTGAGAATCTTCAGCTTCTAGGTTCAAGGTACACATTTCGTTTATAGATAAACATTTCAAACTTTTGAATATATGTTTGTTCTCTGTAGAATTTCAAAAATATTTTCCATGTATAACATTTAATATGGTTCCAAAACACTTTGTTAACACAGGAGACATGGTTCAGACTTTAGAAAAAATCCATTTCGTGGTGCAATCTGCTAAAATGTGTATTCCAGTTTCGATTTTAACGTCGAATAGTTCCATTTTGAAGTTGTAAATTTCTAGATTTTCTAGAAACAATGATAGCATAACGTATTGTGTTATTTAGTTAGAGTTTCATGTTAACAAAAATGTTTTTCATTAATATGTAAACAAACAGTAATCAATACATCTTATTGCAATTCCTAATTTCATTTTGATGACATTTTTGATGACATTTTTGACGAAAGATCACATAAGAAGAAAGAAATAATATTTTGGCAATAACCTTTCACCCTGCGAAACTCAAAATTCACTGATAGCATTTTCCAGGTTTGTTTTTTGTAACCACTACAAGCCTAATCTGCATAGTGAAAACAATATAACAAAAAACAAGTATCTTTGAAAATACATTAATACGCAACAATCTCTTCTGACCTTATTTCATAATTTAGTAAAGACAGTAGAGCACAAATACACGGTCAATCTTTAAATAATTTAGTTTGAACTTCCGCCTCTTTATCAAGCAGTATATTATTTCATTCGTTTTCTAAACAAATTGTTATATGTTTGTGAGAAACAGCAGTGAATACTGTATCAAGTCCACTTAAAATAGGTGCATAGTTTTCGTGATTAATAAGATCCACTTTATTGTTATATACTAGACTCTATTAGGGTTGAATAAATACACCTGTGCCATTTACGATATACAGCCTGCGATACGGTATTTATCGATAAACTTGATGGCCTTTCCATCTTTGAAAGATAGGTGATGCCTCTTTATGTGTGTTGTATTTTCGGTATGCAGATTACAGATAAAGACATGGTTTTCGTATATTTATTAGCAAAGTTTTATCGATAACAAGAAAACAAAAGTACTTTTTAACAGAAAACCTGTTGGTTGTCACTGAGCTTTAATCATCGTGAAAAACCGTTTAATGATTCTATTTAACCCACTTTAACCACCAGGCCCATTGTTTTGCACTGTATGAATTCTTCGAAAAGATCGTATTACCAATTTAATGTCTAACTTAAACTTGGAAAACATTACGATGTTATCTTTAAAGCAGAAAAAAATAAAACAGATTCCTGGTGCAAATATACTACTCGCTCACTGTCTGCAAATTGAAACGAAGGAATATTGTTCGTAATCTGCCTCCATCATCGTCAATGACAGCAGTGAAAGACCGTCAAAAATATTGTTAAATTCGCCAACGATATCAGAGCAAACAAAGCCTCTTAATTTCTCTCTTTGTGTTTGCAAATAGAAGCAACACAATTCTTTATCTGTTTGATATTTTAATTTATAACATATTAATTTATAACATAAATGCTCCCAAACTCGGGTTTCACTATTGTATTGTCAAATGTTTTATATGTTAAGCATCAGATTTTAGGCATATTCACTTGGCAGAATGTGTCTACTTTATAAAGACTTGCCTTTATATCATTTGACAGAAAATAATATTCCATTGAATTGGTTGTCCAACAATTAATTTAGAACATAAGTATTTCTATGGACAAATAATCTCTTGGAATCCAAATAATTAGAAGAAATTGTTTTAAAAAATCGACTCAAACTGGTAACAAGAAAACACCTTTATGTGTCACTGGTTTATAGCCCAACTGGTCTAATCCTCTTTAGAAAACAGATATACACTAATTTAAGACGCAAAACAGATTCCAGTATAAAGGTCACATGAGAGCACCCTTCTAGAACAATACAGAAGCTGTTTACATGTCTAACATCGCGTACGACCATGACTAGAACCAATGAGTTTTGCTGTGCGAAAGAATTAATAAATGTAAACGTTGTTTACCAGTACCCTAAACTAATTCTGGAGCAATGTCAATAACTATCTCAATATTCAATACAATGTTTCTATAAAATTGTTTACGTCAAAACATATATAAAAATTCAGCCAGAATATATTCAAATTAATAAAGTTACATTAATATTCAAATTAATAAAGTTACATTGCAGTGCAATATAAAATTTAAAACAAACAATCAATTCAATTAAATCAAATATACTTAACAGAAGTTCGAATTTAAACACAAGCAAACATATAGAAACAACACAGAAAAAGAATTTATTTTTGATGTGGCAATTGTGAAATAGTATCTCTTCAAGAGACTGGGGGGGGGGGGGGGCTGCGAAAAGTAACATAGAAAGAGTGAAAATAACAAGCTTGTAGAAACTTAATAAATAATATATTAAGCACAAATATTTTCCAAAAAAGATAAATAAACTTACGGTTTAAAGAATCAATTCAAATTAATCTAAAAATAACTCAAAATGTTATCCACTAGAGAAATTACAAAAGTCCTCGTAATAAAATGTCCAACTAATTCTAAGTTCGAATCCCAGCGAAGTATCCAATATGGAAGACGATGTCACTTGATGATGCCAGTTCTTGTTAATAAAAATCTATGAGCACAATTCTTTTCCGGATAAATAACAAAATAATTCCTCTTGATCCAAACGAATTGACACAATTTCTCAAAACGACACATAACTTAGTATTCTAACCGCCCAAATTCTTCTACTGAATAGCTCGCTCCAAAACATAGTTTATATACCTGTTTTTACGTAAACAAGAAAGGGGTCACGATCTTCTAGAATCTCTCAGAACAAATTTACGTTCAAGAAATCACGTAACCAGCGTATGACCCAACTAAAATAGAAAGATGTTTTATACAAAGCTCCAAAATGTCCCTGAAACCAACCAATCATTTTAAAAGCTTGTTTACAACTCTGAAACCAGGTCAGAAATGAAGTCAACACCAGGTGTTTATTCTGTAAAGTACAGGTCACCCCATCTCCAATGAACGAATCTTTAAACTTAAAATGCCAAATTTGAATCTAAGAAACAAACAATAAAAATAAATATAAATGACATATCACATGTACGTAACACCTTCCCCCATAAAATAAAAAGAAATGTTTATATGATAAAACTTTCTTTTTCCAACAAACCAATTTACACCTGAGGTTAAAAAAACTCGTATAAATTACAGTGTATATGATATAATATATTGTTATACACTGGAAAGATCATCTATTGGTTTAATTTGTCCATGTCCCACAATATGTCCTAAGAAAGTCACACAAGCACGGCAGAACTCACTTTTAGGTAAAATAACTGTCAAACATGCATCAGTGAGTCTGTCAAAGAATTTTCGAATTGTTGCTAGATGTTCTATCCAGGTGCCGTTGTAAATGATGACGTCATCTATTTAGGCATCACAATTTTATAGACCAGAGGTGATCATATTCACGAGACGTTGAAATGTACTTGATGACCCTTTCATCCCTAATGGCATTACTTTATATTGGTAAAGTCCATCTGGAGTCATAAATGCCGAGATTTCCTTTGCTCTTTCCGTTAGTGGAATCTGCCAAAATCCTTTCAGAATGTCAAATTTGGTGATATACTTGGCATTCCCGATTTTATCAATAGTCTTGGTAATGGGAATGAATCGTTTTTTGTCACACTGTTCACCTTCCTATAATCAGTGCGCATACGGAATGTTTTATCTGGTTTTGGAACAAGTATGCATGGTGAACTCCAATCAACTTTACTGGGCTCAATAAAATCATTCTCCAGCAAATATTGAATTTCCTTTTTTAAGTATTCCTGGTTGAGTGGATTCATTTTGTATGGATGTTGTTTAACAGGTTTAGAATTTACAATTTCATCGTCACGAAAAAATTTGTTTGTCCTTGTAAGAACATCTGGAAATAAGTGCTTATATTGAAATAATAACTGTTTCAGTTAATTTCTTTCTTGCACTTGCACATGTGAAAGTTTCTGGTCTAGATCTTTCATAATTTCTGAATTAGAAAGATTCGTCATTCCAGTATCAATAGAATCTGATGATATTTCTTCACTGAGTGGGACAGGTACAACTAAATTAATTACAGGTTTCACATGGCTATCTCTTTCAATATACTCTTTTAGCATGTTTATATGGCAGAGTTGTTTTCGTTTGTGCCTCCCATGAGTATTTATGATGTAATTTAAGTCATTAATTTTCCTGTCAACTGTGTAGAGACCATAATATTTGGCCTGAAGAGGATTTTGTGGCATTGCTAAGAGATCCAGGACTCTATCACCAGGCTGAAAACTCCTTTCCTTCGATTTTTTATCATATCTTGATTTCATTTTAGATTAAGCAGAGTGCAGCTTTGCTCTTGCGACCTCACAAGCCTTTGACAACTAGTATCTAAAATCGGAAACATAATCAAGAAGATTGATCTCAGTATCTTCATTAGAGAAAAGTTTCTCTTTCAATAACTTCAATGGTCCACGCAGAGTGTGTCCAAAAAGCAGTTCAAAGGGACAAAGATTCTTGAACTGATTCTCCAACAGCAAACAAAAGTAAATGAATGCCTTCATTCCAAACAATATGATCGGGTCATATTTTTCAAAGTCTGATGGAATCTTTCTAATGCCCTTTGGTTCTCAGGGTGATAGGCAGAAGATTTGAATTGCTGAATGCCTAATTCATACATAACTTTTTGGAACATTCCAGACATGAAGTTTGAACCTTGATCAGACTGAACAGATTTGGGAAGGCCATACTGAGTAAACAAACTTTATCAAAGCTTTTACTATTGTTTTAGATTTTATATTCCTCACCGGAATTGCCTCTGGAAACCTTGTTGACGCACACAAATGGTCAACAGGCATTGGTTACCTGACTTGGTCATGGGTATGGGACTTACACAACCTACCATAATTCTACTAAATGGTTCGTCAAAGGCAGAAATAGGTTGTAGATGAGCATTATGTATCTTCTGATTGGGTTTTCCTACCATTTGACAAGTATGACAAGATCTACAGTATTTGGCAACATCACTTTTGATTTTTGGCCAATAGAAGTGAGTCAAGATCTTGTGATAAGTTTAATTAATCCCTAAATGACCAGCCAAAGGAGTTTCATGGGCCAGATTAAGTATTTCCTGTATGTAAGGTTTTGAAACTACTATTTGATAGTTCACCGACCACTCATCACCAGCAGGTACCTCGGGAGGTCTCCATTTTCTCATAAGAATTCTATTTTTAATGAAATAATAGATAGCAACTTCAGTGGCTTCAGTCTTACGTATGGTCCTTTGAAACAAACATGAGATCTCAAGATATTTTTCCTGTTCAACGACAAGTGACTGTCGTTTATCTACCTGATTAGAATAAAGAGAATGAGTTGTTAAAAGTGGATCACTATGATCAATACCTTCTGATTGATCCAAACAAGGAGTAAAAGTGACCTCATCAAAAGCCTGACCTATACACGTGTCAGCTAAAGGAATGCAGCATTCATCAACATCATTCTCAAGAGCTTTCTTTGCCATAGCTCTGGTAACTATACAAGCTTGAAATATATCAGAGAATTATTTTTCAACTGGATCAACTTTCTGATCCAAATCAGGCTTGTCAGTTACAAGTCGATTAACCACAACCTTGTCTACAGCTAAGTCGTTGCCTAGGAATAAATGATTGCACTCAACGGGTAAAACCGAGACTGTTCCGACTGTCACAGGTCCTGACACTAAGTCTGAGGTCAAATTTACATAATGGAGAGGAACATTAACAAAGCCGCACTCTACTCCCTGAATAAGAACGCTTTCATTAGAAGAAGACTTCTCAGAAAAAGGCAACGTACCTGACAATAAAAGACTCTGAGAAGCTCCTGTGTCCCTTACAATTTTAATAGGGGTGGGATTGGCTGAACCACCCAAGAGTGATATAGAACCCTTCGATATGAATGGTTCATAATTATCCATAATAAACTCAGGCTGGGATTTATTAGACCCAACAAATGTATTGCTTTCAGAACATGACCGTGACCTTGACCTCTTAAAAATAAGAGCATTTGGAACAGGTATGTCTTGATTCTGATGCCTATTTTTCAATTTGTAGCAATCAGAAATAATGTGTCCTTTTTTCTTGCAATAGGTACACGTCGGATGAGACAAGGATCTAAAATCAAGATTCTCTGAAGTTTGATTTTTAAAAATTGTGCTAGTTTGATTTTTAAAACGGCTGGTATTAGGCTGAAATATATTTCTGCCAGAAGACTGTTGAGTAGAAATCTTATTAACAAAATCAACTTTATGTGTCAACGAATATTCGTCAGCAGCTCGAGCAGCATTCTCCAAGGTTTCAATCCTTTGCTCATCGAGATAAGTTTTAACGTCACTATGGACACAGTTTTTGAACTCTTCAATTAATATCATTTGCTTGAGATTGTGATAATCTTGTTCGAATTTCTTGGCTAAGCACCATCTATCAAACAACTGCTCTTTTTCTCTAGCAAATTCGACATGAGTTTGTCCAGCTTCTTTTCTGTAATTTCTGAATTTTTGTCGATCAGCTTCAGGGTCTAAGTCATAACCCCATAGAATACATTCTTTAACCACATCATAGTCACCACTTTGGTGAACAGACAGTGAATTGTAAATCTCACTAGCCTTACCATTGAGTACACATTGCAATAACCGAGTCCAATGCTCCCTTGGCCACTTTAAATTTTCTGCAAACGTTTTCAAAATGAATGAAGTATTTGTCAACTTCTTTTTCTCTGAAAGGGGGCACTAATCTAATATCCCTTGCTAAATTAAAACCTAAATTTGGATTTAAAGAATGAAGGTGTTTTTCACTTGTCAGCTCTATTTCTTTCATTTTACATTGATATTCCCTTTCTTCCTTCTCTCTCTCTCTCTCTCTCTCTCTCTCTCTCTCTCTCTCTCTCTCTCTCTCTCAGTTTGTTTTTCTTGTAACCGAATGTGCCTCTGTTCTTTTTCATATTGTAATTGTCTTTCTTTCTCCTCTTTGTCATGTTGTAATTGTTTTTCTTTCTCCCTTTCCTCTCTCTGTCTCTCTCTCTCTCTCTCTCTCTCTCTCTCTCTCTCTCTCTCTCTCTGTTTCATATTGTAATTGTATTTTGTTCTCCCTTTCGTGAAATTCCAGATTCTTCAACTTTAATTCCATCTTGAATTTTAATTCTAATTTCTTCATTTTTATGTCATAGTCTGATGCAGACTTACTGACCGAAATCAAAGCACTTTTTTCCAAAACATTCTTTTCTACCAAATATTCGACCGAAATCTTTTTTATAACTTGTTTCGTTAAAGAAGCCTTGACTTCAGAAAGATCATATTATCTGGCAAGTTGAATCAACTCATCCTTTTTGAAAAGATCTAATTGCTCCTGAGTAGGATTAGAAAGAAATATTTCTACTTTAGATGTCATTTTAATACAAGCCTGTCAATATCACTAAAGATTTAAATTGTTTTAGAAACTATGGGAAGTCAAATTTAAAACAAATGTTTTCTGAAAAAAATTCTATCCAAATTCCAATCGATCCCAATCCCGGACGAACTTACAATTTCTATGTTACGTGCTTAGGCTCGAATAAACAGTAACATAGAAAGACTGAAAATAACAAGCTTGTAAAACCTTAATAAACAATTTATTAAGCACAAATATTTTCCAGAAAAGAAAAATAAACTTACGGTTTTAAGAATCAATTCCAAATTAATCCAAAAATAATTCAAAATATTATCCACTAGGGAAATTGCAAATATCCTCGTAATAAAATGTCAAAAAATTCTAAGTTCGAATCCCAGCGAAGTATCTAATATGGAAGACGATGTCACTTGATGAAGTCAGTTCTTGTTAATAAAAGTCTATGAGCACAATTCTTTTCCAGAAAAATAACAAAATAATTCCTCTTGATCCAAACGAATTGACATAATTTCTCAAAACGACACACAACTTAGTATTCTAACCGCCCTAATTCTTCACCCCACCCCCCAATGAACGAATCTTTAAACTTAAAATACCAAATTTGAATCTAACAAAGAAACAATAGAAATGAATATAAATAACTTCTATCACATATACGTAACAACAGTTAAAAATATAGATATACATATCAGGATAGAAATGCCAGGATTGAAATCAAAACCCCACACAGCATAACATCCTGAATAATACATGTTCGATGTGCCATTGCTGCTGTTCTTGCCTAACTGCCCGTGAATTCACATATAAGGTGGCAGGGTCCAGTTTCATAAATTGGCCCCTGGCAAATTTCTTAATTTAAGGGTATGGTGTGAGTTTTTGAGCTACTATTGTGTAATAATTAAAGATATGGATACATTTATGAACTAGGTGTTTCAGGCTTGTGTTGTTCTTGAAATTGATGTCAGACATGTACACTTTCCATAGTTACTCTGCAGTATGTTGATTGTGAAATACCAATAGTCGGCTTGGAAGAAGAGCTAGCCTCCCATAGCAGTAGACACGTGGGTTCAAGGCAAGTAGAATATCTCAAAAACTGCATGGATGACAACTATTATGAATTGCATCAAGCTATTTAGTAGACAATGTTTTTCAAAATTTTCATCTAGGAAAAGGCCTTGTGTTTGCACTGTGAGCACCACATGCTGTCAAAAATGGCCTTCGGATGTGAAAAATGCATGTATAAAATAGGGGTTGGGGTACATAAATATTTTATTCTAAGAAGTTCAGTAGACTTGTCAGGTCATGTGTGTGATATGATTATGTTGCACTATATAATACCTATCCAGAAATATGTACCTTTATGACCTCACTTGCGTATTATATTTTTAATGAATTTTTATATTAGGCATGCGACATTAAATTTGTACATAAAAACTGGACCCTGCCCCCTAAGATCTCAAATTATTCCTCTGGGTAAAGTTCGATTTCAAGAATCTGATAAACACGGTCTGGCCATTTTCACTGACTGCTACCATGGAAACGTTAAAGGTGTCAAATTCACAGCCTTTTTCAATGATGACTCCACTTAGGTCTACATTACTGACGATGCCGATGTTTAAGACTATGGTGGATAGGAGTCCAGTTACAATGGTGAAATAGGTCACTTCCACACGTTTTATCGAATACATGCATGTCATTTTGCTAAAAATGTGACTGATTTCATTTTCTAAAACTGGTAAAGCTTCGACGCGGCGCACGTAAAAAGTCGGGCTTCTTCGATGATGGTTTTTTACTCCTTTGTATTGGCCAACAAATTGAAAACATTATTACTTCCATTCAGTCCCATTCTGTCATTCACTCCGTTTAACAAATACTTGTCTTGCGAACACAGCCCAAATGCAAGAGATCAGACTCTTCTAAACAGCTACATATGTTTAATTTGTTTTGACGGTAGTTGAATCCTACATTGTGGTCTGGACTATCATTTTTAAAAACATTCTTGTCGTTGAACGTGTTCAGCGTCATTGTTAAAGCGTTATTAGATTATTACTGTCAGGCTATCAGGGAAGTATCCAAATGAACGTCAAGAGCTTTTCTAGGTACGCTCGGTACGGGTAAGTATCCATGCCGCTGCCCACACGTGTGTTATTCAAGCACAATTCTACATTTCTGAACAACGAATGCATGCAATTATGGACGCGACTCCTTCGTCATCTTCTTCATCGGAACCGTCAGGATCGAGATCTTTAAGTTTCAGTTACAAGTAACTGTTATTAAGATCGGTCTATGCTTTAATTTTAAATTCGATAGTGGCTGAAGCAGTCAAAGATGAGATGGGATGAAAATTGCGATTCTTGCGTTGTCATGATGGTAGGTGGCATGCCACATATAATTAGTTCTGACTTGGAACATTTACAAGGATGTCTGTGCATCATTTTCGTAGAAATCAAAAGCTTCTCTTCTTTTCTGGTTTTTCTCGCAAAAGGCTTCTCTTCTTTTCTGGTTTTTCTCGCAACTTGTTTATTAGTTCTAAATTGTTGTCAACGTGTCATTCGGCCCTGTTGTCGCTGTAGCTTTTATTAAGAAGGAAAGTCTTAGCCAGAAGCATACAATGTATGTATAAGAGGTCTCTCGGGGTCCCAAAGTGTGTTTTTCAGTTTGAAGCAGTACATGTATGCCTGATCCCACCACGACTTGTTTGTCGATAATGATGTTATGAAAATAGATCTTTATATAGCCTTAAATAGACATCTTTCAAAGCGTGTAATGATCAAATCACAATAGGTTTTAATCTTTGTAGTTTAATCCAGATTTACCAAAATGATCCCCGAAAATAGTGGCAATCGTTTCAACCAGTACTAATGGATTAGCATGCAGGAATTTATATGTTATAGATGCTAAATCGAAGATTGTCTGGCGCTGTTCTTTTGAATTAATACAAGAAATGATCGTTTATTTCCAAGTGTTATTGTGATTATTGTTATTATTGAAAATGGTCCATACTTGTTTTTGTCCTTGTTGCAAACTCAGGTTGGTGATAACTGCCTTTCCATCAGAACGATTGCCAGAAAAAAGATTTGAGTTTTGGCAGGGGGTTGGTTGTGTAGATCTTGAAAAGATGATTTATGAGAGGGATAGTTCTGTAAACCGATAACCAAAACGCGATGGATATCCTTTCCAATTCACTTTCACTTCTTCGACTCGGCGTTTGCCTGCTATACGTGTTGTTTAATCGATAATGAGTTCGTTGTTTGTTGTAACTCAAGCAAGCAGAAAACTCAACTCAATTCAATACTTAACTGTTAATAGTTTCCAATTTATAGAGAGGAGTAGACGGTCACGCACTCGTCTCGTGACTCGACAAAATTAAGTGCTTCAATTAGTTGCGCTTAGTTTTTCCAATGCGAATGCAATCTCCCTTCGTTAACAGTCCACGGTCTTGGTGGAAGAAGGGGAAACTCAAACAAACACGATCACTTTGTTTTTGGAGGTCACTTCTTATGATCGCATCCAATACTCAGGTGGTAAGATTGATAGCACGCTTTGAACAATCGAGGAAACACGGTTATGTACTTGAGCGCTGAAAAACGTACGACAACATTGAATAGAATATGAGAATGGCATGAAGTCATATCGACCACTTTGAGACAGAAGAGACGCATGAAAATGATAACTATGCCTACACTCGACAACACAATAGCTTGTATAATTCTTAGGCACTTTTAATGTTTTCCAACAAATTTCATATATAGGCCAAAAGCTAATAAATAAATCACTAAGTAGATCACTGCAAATTAAACAAGAAGGAGACATATAAGGGTACAAACAAGTAAATAAACAACATTGTTGATTGAGGTGTAACCCAGGATTTCTAGGGATTCGCTGTATGAAGCTCCTTTAGGCCATGCATGTACAGCCTCTAATATTTCCTCCAAGAACGACATATTCGTTCCTTTTGATGAGGACGAAGGTACTATCCTGAACATTGATTTCCTTTGTGTTAGTTCTACATCACTGTTTCTAACATGCTTGTGAATGCAATGTTTCCATATGGTTTTAAGTCTACGTTTTTTTCTCGTTCACTTCCAATATCGAACATCTTTGGCATAGTGCGCAACTTCTTGCGTCCACGCATTGATGACAAAAGTTTCAAGACACATACATCCTTTCAATGGTCTTGTACGTCACAAGCTACATAGTTGACTTCTTTTCTTCACACAGAGGTAGAGAAATATTGGTTGCAAATCTCAGAACATTCAACAGGAAGGGTGCTTCGTACACATGAAAAATGGAAGAGGCAGTCACAATGTCTTTGAAAATAATGTTAATATATAGTTAAAATTGAATCTGCTCCCAAACGAAATGCTAGAAAGATAAGTTGGTTCTAAATGTTCTCATTGACTTTCTTCCACGGGATCTGTAGAAACAATATTGATATAAGTCGTGACATGTAAATGTTTATATCTACGTCAGGCAAGTTATGAATATTTTTAGTTAATCACAGCAGATGTCTTCCTTTAAGAGACAATAAATGTACATTTGCAACTCAGTTTTTGGTGGTAAATTGTAGCAAACCAGATCAGTTACTAACTCACGTAATAAACGCCGTGGAGAAGCCTCGTCGTGAAACGATTCCATTTCTTTCAAGCTTTCTTTATTTGTATATCCTCTTTAAGTTTGATGTGTCGTTTATAATTCTATATACAATGTTTACTTTGTATGTAGACTTATTGACATCCAAAGTCTTCTAATCATCATATATATCTTGACACACTCTTTGTAAATGCGTTATCTTAGCTCTCTTGTAGAGTCACCTTGAGGATGAAATTAATTAAAATGTCCCACCAAAATAATTTAGTGACATACGGATAACTCTAGCATGTTTCTGGAAAGCCGAGGCTTTCTGGTTCCATTCGTAAGGTGACAAACATCAACTGACACACTTGACTTTATTTCCTTCCGACAAGTGGACAAATCCAGCAAACCAAACTCAAATACCTAACTTTGAACAATAAGGATCCTCTCAAAGTTCTCATACAAAATTATGTGGCAAAATTAAAATGACAAGTGCTTCTTCAATTCTAATGTGTATATTTTATTATCGATCAATTCAAAACCTCAATAGCACAAAACCATTATGTAGACATATCAATGTGAGATACAGTCATCAGTTGCTGTATATGTGAACTTGTATTAGCAGATTATATATGCGTCAAGCTGCATTTACAGATCGCAAACGGTACATGAACTATCATCATTCACTACCTGCATTTAAATTGTGTATTGAGTTAGGAAGAAGAAGGAACACATTTAATTGTTTATCATTGTTGATCGTGATACAACTGTAACATGATGACAACTACGGTATGAAACATATTCGGCAAAATAATATAAAGTATCACGATATTAACTATACTTAACTGTACCTATAAAACGAACTGTTTCAAATGGCAAACATATATTTATAACTGCCAAAATACTATTTATCGACATTAATCTTATACTTCCTAGCTTGAAGAACGATAAAACTTATAAAACATATTCCTGGCAGCTTGACAGATCGATGTAATTGATGTATAAAATTTACAACAGCACGCTACATCACGCAACATATAGAATGAACGTAGTTAAAAGTGACTGCAGGTTTTCGTGTTGCCTGGTTGAAATTGACATATTTGATAGGTACCTGAAGGCCAATGTTAATTTCCTCGACACACGTGTTTAATTGAAGGACAAAAAGTATTCTAAAGTATATTGGTTGTTTAAAAATCGGAGCTAAATGACACTATAAAGGCGATTGTTTGTGAACTAAAGTATATTCATTGAGAACTAAACCTGAAGAAAATAATCAAACTAATGTAGTAAAATGAGTGATACAAATATTCTTCATTACTTACTGTAGAAATATTTTTATTGAACCATGATCAAAATTAGCAAACTTAATCTACTTAAATGTTGTCTTCATGGGAAGTATTGCATTAAAATAAAATGAAAATAAAAAACAGACAATTTCTAAAATCACTGACATTATCAATTCTTGATGATCAAATACGTTTGGTTTCTTAATGCAGACGAATTGACTTATGGATATTGTAAAATAGGCCATTTTAGAAATCAACTGAATTTAAAACAATAACAAGATATTACAAAACTAATTAAGTATATTGTCAACGAAAACGAGCGTGAATGGTATTGCTTCAGACGAAACATCATCAACATTACAAAAACAAAAATGTAGTTAATTTTAAAGGTCTTGTCGGAACTTAGAAAGGCAGAATACATATAGATAATATACGACTGTTGGAGTCGTACCAAGTACATCTTTCAAAATTATGAGTTTGAAATACCATGCTTTGTTAGATTTGCCAGAACAATTCAAGGTATCATTTCCGATCTTGTCAAGCAAAGTTCAGGCTCTGTAACATATTGTAATAAATTTGGAGTATGCGCATTTGATAGCGCCCCGTTTTAAGCAATTCTTAGATTTATTTGTGCGACTATTGGGATTCGGTGCCATGGAAATATTCCTAGCCCGAAATAATTAGCCAATTATTAGGAAGAAACATCACGGAGTCGAGTGTTAGTGGGTTTGAACTATGCCATGGTTCGCTACTAGTGAATTTAGGTCCAAACCGAATGACTGTCCCTGATGTAACATAGTCCATATTAAAAGCTAGTGGTGTACAATAGTGGTGTGGCTGAGATGGCAGTATTTATGGTAGGAATCCGGTAAATTACAGAATGGAATCAATAAGTATGGACTTGCTAGATACCGTTTATGTGTCCCTAGTGGAAAATAGGTATCGTTATATTAGCGTGATATGCCGGTAAAAGTGTATATTCACTGGCCTAGGGTGGCGGAGTCAAATAGTTCCCAGTGAAAAAGAGGATACTAGTGTATTTTATATGGAATAACCGTCTGCCGGTACGGAAATCTGATGGTTGTTGCACTTGTGGCAAGTTGTTTTATCTGTTGTATCGAAGATTTTAGAGTAAAATTTAGTATATAAAAGCAGACACGTCTGACCTTCCATTTTACAACTCAAATTGTATGGAAGTCTTTGGAAATTTGGGGAAAACATACGACTTCCAACGGGATTCGCGCCAGGGTTTGACACCGCTCGGTTAAGTATTACCCCTGTGCGTGTAACAATATGATTAGCCGCTAGTTGTCGACTGTGAAAATCAGGTTACAGAAAAGAGAATGTATACATAAAAGTTAGTTGACATAGCTAAAGAAACATTAGGTCGTGGTCCAGGAGAATATTCAAGCATCTCCTACAGTAACCCACAGTGACAAAACTAAATCTTGCCATTTGTTTCAATGATAATGATTGCAAATTGATTAAGCGTATAATATTGCTTAAAAGCAATAGTCATTTATATACTATTGCAAGCCTAGTCAAAGAGAGCACTGCACTAGGCTGATAATGATTTGCTACAATTTGTCGAAGAGATCGATAGATTTGTATCTGTAGAATATATTACAGTTACACCTGGAATAAATCTTTTAAAAAAATATCCCTGATGATCAACCAAACCTTTCTATAGAAAGATGGATATCATATTTTCAGTGATGTTTTTCTAAACTCGTTAAATGTAAAGGAAAATCCCAAAGACAAGTTGGAAATAACAGGAAAAAACTGCTCCTATTTCTTGAAGGCAATGAGCTAACAGAGAACAGAAAATTAACCGAGGAGGGCATACAAATAATTGGATAGATTTTACAATAGATTGAGAGTAAGAAAGCGACAGCAAATTGTTATCACATAATACACAGTTTGTATATGCTTATCCTTTTGTCTTTATTAGTACATATTGTGAAAAGGTATTGTATGTCAAGACCATTAATACAAGTATTTAAGTTTTGTACCTTATGTATTATATAGATATTCATCATTTCTGGCAATCGGTAGTAGTTTGTGTATTTCTTTCTCTAATTCTAATTCTTTGTTTAAAATCGGTTCTGAAAAGGATAAGGTACTCGAAGTAAAAAAAAATTAGCAAACAATTAGTCTACTACAACTTACAATGTGTATGATAATGTCTATCTTTAAATGCAATTGAAGTATTGTGGGTTTACTTTCAGCGGTAATTACACCGAGGCAAATAGAGATGGTGTACTTTTGGAAAGGTTCGACCTCAGCGCCGGATTTATTCCTATCTGCATTACAGGAACATGTCGATTTTCTAAGCTCCATGCATTTCATTTCAAAAGTTCCATGAAAGTCTCCCTAGAGTGTTATATTAACGTATGTCTTGATGCTGTGTGTAAAACAGTAAGTTTTCTATTGCACATATCGCTTTTATAATGAATAGATTATTGACCAAATCGTAGTCTATGATTCATCATAGAGTTTAACCATATAAAGGTCCACGCATCGTTTCAGTGTAACCTATAATCATCCATGAGAGATTAAAAGCTGCCTTTCTTTCGTCAACTCTACCCTTATTATGTTAGCACCAAAAGGAAACCGTGATGTAATTTCAATATAGTTTTGTCATGAAGTCATTTGTCATAAGTCTGCTCAGAGCATACTTAGAGGATATATTATTATTATTATTATTATTATTATTATTATTATTATTATTATTATGTAGATTGCTCTGCATATTGATATTGAAGTCGTGCATTTAATCTGGAATAACGTTGTCGATTACGTTCATGCATTGTGTGATTTCATCAACTAAAGGAGGAGGCAGTTTGTTTGGATGATTTCGAGAATCATTATATATACTTGTATGAAAGTGTAATCAATTATTGTCTGTAGACTTATATAATAATAATTTTGTATGCATGGCTTGTTACATTCATCTATCAATATAAATATATTATGAATATAAGATTAATTGTTTATTCACTTGGGAAAGTTAAATATACAGATTTGTAGTTTCAAATAAAGCGATGCAGAGGAGTACCTAATACTATGAATAGCAAAACTGAAGTCTTCTTTTCGAATATTATTTTGTTGCTATGTGTTAGACACGTGCATATGTTTCAGCATGTGTATCGTACACACACACACACACACACACACACACACAGACACACACACACACACACACACACACATATATATATACCTTTAAACAGACCAGAAGTTCTCAATCTTGTGTTACACGGATAACGGGTTGTCCGCCGAAAGATTGCATAACAATCGAGAACCTGAAATGTGTTATATAACAACAGGATCGTCTAGCACTATAAGTGAAAAAACTCATGATATTGAAAAATGATTTAGGTGCTTTTAAATATATAAAAAATGCGAATAATTACCATTATTTTGTCAAAGCGCTTTGATAAATAGCTTGTTAACGTTGCACAAAGCATTAGGAAAGATCATTAAGATGTCTGCCAAGACCCCTAGTAATGTTCTACTTCTTCGCGAAAACAAGTTTGAGAACCACTGAAACTATTTCCACGAAATTAATATACTTTTCCTTTAACAGTCAAGAAGACGAAGGCGTAGTAGTAATTCAGACCGACACGTTGTGAGGGCCAGCATGCTTGTGCATGATAACTATGATATCGAAGGCAGAAGTAGTGGGAGACATTTAGGTAAGTGTGACCTTTTTGGTGTCAATGAAAAAAAGAGGCAAATTTGTAAAAGTCATAAAGCAGTTTGTGCAGATTGCCATCTCAGTGTGTTCTCGTCATTCGTTTGTATACAGTTTCAGACAAAGAGAAACGTAAAATAAGCGCTGTTTTTCAGTGTCATAAACTAAAACAGTTCTTGAATGAAATCTGAAGCTAGTGAAACTGGAATTAATAATTATGTACTAACTATACCAACAGGTATCAGGAAAAAAGACTGAATTATGCTCAAAATATTCACGAGAGTTTGTGTGTGTGTGTGTGTGTGTGTGTGTGAGTGTGTGTGTGTGTGTGTGTGTGTGATTAAGAGTTTTAACGTAGCCTTTAACAATTTGTCAGTCATATGCAGTGTGGCAGTATATAGTGATGTCTAGCACTGGGGCATCATACCGCAGGCATGTAGCATGTCCCACCCAGTCATATTATCCTGACACCAGGCCAACCAGTTCTAAGACTATCCCCTAATGCTGAGCGTCAAGCGAGGCAGCTGTTAGTACCATGTTTTAAAGTCTTTGGTATCACTTATCTATCAAGCCAATAAAATCACTTACACCTGGTATGCGATACTAATTGTCAGCAAGTCATTGTTAGTCGAAATGTATTAAAATTGAAATGACTAGGAGACGTATCATCCATGATACAAATGCGTTTTCAATTTACTTAATTATATACAACCATTACGTATCAACGGCATACAACGTTAACGTAATGTTTATATCTCTGAATATTGAATATTAACGTATTAACACTGAGCATAATATAAATCATAAAATATAGGTAGATAAAAGGTATAATTGAGCGACATTATTTTATTTTACCAAGAAAAATAACTTTCAAATGTAAAATATATCATTAGACTTCAACATTCGTAAGCATATCATTCAACGCATAAACAAAGAATAGAAAACGTTTCTGCACACAAGAAAGTATAGATTCTACATTTTATATTTATTATAATGTGTTGGGTTTTGCTTTTGATGTTTATTGTGCAGCCATGTATGTACTTGGAATTTCATTTCGGCTATATTTTGTAATACAATCTTTATTTATACAACCACAATATGTGAAATCGCAAGCATTCATTTGCTTATTTCGAATAGTAGCAAATCCGCCACTTTAGATGGGTTTGAATTTTAAACACATCGTCCTCAGTAAACAAACATTTTGAAGGCTTTTGATGCAAAATTGTATAAACAAATCTTGTAAGCATGCTTATATATATATATATATATATATATATATATATATATATATATATATATATATATATATATATATATATATATATATTATTTAATTTGGAGCAAGAGCATGATGTAAAGAGGATAAGCAACCATGACTTTCATTTGTCATGTTTATACTGGACATAAGCGGTCATGTTTTGCAGGCTGTATAGCACATTAAATGATATTTTGCCCTCACACAATTTGTTTTTCTTAGACCCAGCCACGCAGCCATCAGTCAAACTATAGGGAATGATTGTAACGCCAGATTTCGTTTTCTTTCCACACTTTGAAGGGAATTACGCTTGTAGGAAAGTACCCATCCACATGCATAAGGCAACTACGCAGTAAAAGTTTATGTTAACATTACTTGTCATCTTAATAGGTCAAGGCATGAATTTAGGAGCACTCGAAACAAAACTACAGGTATGCAGACTAGATGAGGGTGACGGCTTAATGGTACTTATCCACGTGTAACAATAAGAAGAAGAATTCCAGTTATCTCCCTTTCGACCGTAACGGATAAACAACTTAAAAATTCTGCCGTTAATTTTAATAACCTGGTTCAAATTCCTCTTAAATCGTCAATCGTTTTGTCAACTGTCCCAGTGATACCACTACGTATTGATTTATTCAACGCTCAATTAGTAGGATCACCGAAAAGCACACAGAAATTGTTAATTTTATCAACGACCAGAATATTGACGTCTTCTTCCTGACAGAAACTTGGTTACATTCCGCAGGTGATAAATCTAAGTGTGCGGATTTAACACCCAGCGTCGTTCCCCCGCCACTCTAGCGAAGGTGGAATTGCTGTAATTACAAAGATTTCCATGATCAAATGCCTTAAGTACAACACAACCTTTCCATTTTTTGCCACACATCGTTTGAACTAGTCAAAACAACGCTCACACTGGAACAAAGGTCAGTCCATTTTTTCTGTCTCTACCGTCCTCCTCCTAGTAGAAAAAATCAAGCTGACTGAATCTCTCTTTTTCAAGTAGTTTCCAAATCTTTTAGAGTATGGAAATTTAATAGGTGGCAACCTAACTATTCTTGGAGAATTCAAGTTTCACTTTGACTGTCCTTGTAAACCATACATGTAAAAACTCCTAGATTCCATTCATGTTTTCAATCTTAAACAGTCAGTTAACCAACCTACTCATCCACTTGGTCACATTTTAGACTGGTTTCTTTATAGACCTGATGATAGTATTCTGCAATCCACCATTGTATCCCACGAACTTGCATCGGGTCACCTCTGCATTGTATGCCACCTCGACGTATCAGTCCCTAACCCTCCACCTCTATTTGCTACTAAGAAAAACCTCCGTATGATAAATAGAACCAAATTCATGCATGACATCCAAGAAAACCTAACAACTTTCTTACATCGAACAGCGGAGCAACTTGATAACTGCCTGCGTTCATTGCTTGAAAAACATGCCCCAGCCACCAAATGCAGAGTATCAATAAAAAAGTGTTCTCCATGGTATAGCAGTGTTAAGGACCAGCTTCGCACTGCTAAAAGACATTGCCGAAAAGCAGAGAGGCTTTGGCTTTCCACCAGACTAACTATTCATAAACAAATCTACGAAGACGCTAAGAAGAACGTCACAAACATAGTCCATTTAGCCAAATCATTCCACTACAGTACTAAGATCACGGAGAGTTCCAGCTGCAAAGAGCTCTTAGAGATAACTAACAAACTAATGTCAAGGAACAAATGTACACCACTTCCAACAACCTTCTCTCCACTAGAGACCTACCAGACCAATTTGCAAATTTCCTCGATGACAAAGTACAAACCATTAGAGATTCGCTTGACAGCACAATTTCAACTGACTCATCACCATACAGTTATGATGCAGAATTTCAGCAACAACCGTTAATATCATTTGAACCTGTTTCTATTGATTTAGTACGGACAATCGTGATGAAAAGTGCACCAAAGTCCTGTGAACTTGATCCAATTCCGACATCACTACTGCTTGAGTGCTTAGAACCAATATTGCCTTCACTAACTGATGTTATTTTTATCTCTCTCTCATCAGGGGAATTCCCATCATTTTTCAAAACTGCCATTGTAAAGCCACTGCTGAAGAAACCAACACTGGATCATAACAATTCAAAGAACTACCGTCCAGTTTCTGATCACCCATTCATGTCAAAAATCTTAGAAAAGGTTGTTCTAACTCAACTTGGATCTCATTTGAATTCAAACAGTCTTTTTAGCAATGTACAGTCTGCATATCGCCCTTGCCACATTACATAAACTACTCTTCTGAATGTATTTAGTGACATTCTTTCTGCTTTGGATAGTGGAAAGATTACAGTCCTCACCCTCCTGGATTTATCTGCAGCATTTGACACAATAGACCATGATATATTACTTCACCGTCTCCAGCATGTATTTGGTATTCAGAATATAGCCTTACAGTGGTTCAAGTCCTACTTAGTCAAGAGTACACAAATTATATCTGCAAATGGAATACACCTCAGCCCAGTTCACGTATGTTGTGGTGTTCCACTGAGATCTGTTCTTGGACCTGTTCTCTTTTTTCTGTATACTCAGCTGCTCTCAAGTGTCATAGATCATCACCCAGTATCGCACCAGTTGTATGCTGATGACACTCAAATATACAAGTCTAGCCACCCAACTGAAGTTGATGCTACAATCCATGGAGTAGAGGATTGCATTTCTGATGTGAAATCATGGATGACATGTAACAAGCTGCAGATGAATGTTGATAAAACTGAGGCTATTCTGATCACAACACAAGGACTTTCTCATTCACATTCTTTACCTCAGACAATAAATATCAGCAACACCTACATTAAATTCTCACAGTCAGTACGAAACCTAGGTGTTACTCTAGACAGTGCTCTCACATTGCACCAACATGTCATGAACATATGCAAGGCTGCATATCTTGAATTGAGACGCATCAGTTCCATTCGTAAATATCTTTCAGTTGATGCCACTAAACCACTTGTGTGTTCATTAGTACTTCAAGACTCTACTATTGTAACTCAATTATGTCTGGTTCGTCACAATATTTACTCCAGAAACTTCAAAAAGTTCAAAACACAGCTGCACGGATCATCTTTAGAGTACCTCGATCAGAGCACACCTCACCACTGCTCTGTACCGTACATTGGCTATCAATTCGATACAGAATCAAACACAACATTTGTTCTCTGTGCTATGTTTCAATGACAGACTCCAGTCCAACATACCTATCCAGCCTCACCCATGTGTATACACCAGCTAGATCCTTACGCTCTTCTTCTGATAATCGTATACTCATTGTTCCCAAGGTGAAAACAAAGTCATATGGACAACGTTCGTTTGCACACCAGGGCCCGGCGACGTGGAACGAATTGCCCATTGAAATTAGACACAAAGAGACATTGGTCCCTTTTCAGAGTGCTCTTAAGACTCGACTGTTTCGACTGCAGGGACAAACTTGGCGACCTAATCATGTTTTGTATTTTATATGTTTTCAGCATGTTTTTATGTTTTCCAATTTCATTGTTTTTGTCATTTGTTGTTCTGTAGTGTAGTCATATCATTATTGATGGTGTAAAGCGCTTATTATTATTATTATGTGGGTGACGGCTTAATGGTACTTATCCACGTGTATCAATAAGAGCTTCACCCAAGAATCTGTAGTGCAACAGTTAGGTGTATCCTGCCTTCTAAACTGCCACTAATGACACCATCGCTGTATGGGTTAAAAGCTGATAAAGTGTGGCATCGGCTTTGTGGTGAACATTCTGGCAAATATCATATTTGTTGTATTAGAGACATTATTCAGACATTTTTCTGGATAAATTTCTATCTCATCTATCATAACTTGCAGTGCTAAAAAGAGTTCAACATTTGTTTGACTGGTATAAGCTTTGTAGCAATTAATGTGCGTTTGAGCAGTCCGTTACGGATCACTGCCATCTCACCTCTGTGTGCGTGGGTTCGAGTCTAAGATTCGACTAATGTAGTTATGTGAGAAAGCTTGCCAGTAGCTTATCGTGCGTTGGTGGTTCTTCCCGGGGTTTTACCCGGCTTCATCCTCCACCATTATACTGGCCGCCATGTATAGCCTATCGTGTGCTGAAAAATGGCGTTAAACCCTACAACAACAACAAACAAAAAATCTAATTTGGGACAGTAGTATGTGTGTATAATATCTGCTCGACATGAGACACAATTGCCGGAACGCAGTCTCACTGTGTGTTGCCGCTCCCGTATTACTACTCAGCCAGATATCTAACTGACAGCTCAAAGACAGGTGCATCACCAGTAATCTGACCTTCTCCAGTTCTGCAAATTTGCAAAAATGACGATTTGACTTGTCTTATTAAACATTAAAAAATTTTGTTGATGCTGTTGTTCCTAATTTATTGAACATCGCTCCTTGATAAGGGACCCCTAATCATAATAAATCATTGTTGATGGGCATTCATTTCTCGCTGACATTCTTATGAGCCGTTCGGTACTGGAACTTATGTGAGGCATACTGGTCAATTTGTGGCATGCTTCCATTAAAAAATCAAACATTATGCTAAGATCATCGTTTTCGTTTCTTTTTTCGTTCCGGGCTTTGTATTTTAAACGTCGAAGGTAGATGGTTTTATACTCAGATTACTCGGTATTTTAATGTTTTGCAGGTCTTCCAATTGTATTGACGACGCCACTTGCCATTCTGTTTGTGTTCATGGGATACATTTGACACATCTGTCCCGGGAGAAGACCGAAGCACTCAAAATGAGATGATTTTAAAAACAATTCATGTGAAATCATTGTATCCTGGAAATTAATGTTAAATTGAATTTGGTGTAGTCAACTTTAACTATAGCAGATTCTAGATATTTACTCAATGAAGTTTTGCATGCAACAGAGAAATTCAAGCTCTTACTAATTATATTTGATTTGACTCGAGCAATAAACAGTTTCGATCTGTAAATTTATTAACGCTGTTGAGTGATTTGTTTACGAATATTCAAGAAGAGCAAATGATTGATTTTCTTATTTTTTAAAATTGACTTTCAGATATATTTGGCTGACTAGTACAATCTGTAATAAAATGAAAAGTAATCGCTTCATTCATGCTATTCACATGTTTAAAAGGAAAAATTGAGTGGAAAATACATGATTGGATGAATGAGTAAACGATATGGATTTTGTAAACTTAGCAGTCATCCTGAACAAAAAAATGCAGTACGCAATGTTTCACAAATTAAAATATGTCCGCGGGAAACAAGTTCAACCATTCAATTTTTTTTCCAACGCATTACCCTGATTGCAATAAGTGGCGTTAGGTAGTATGTCTCTATTATTTGTTCTATTTGATTTCTTTATTTTAGGTTTATTTCTTTATATAAAGCAGAGTGGACATTTTGTTTTAGTTACAGATCTATCTATATGTTTGTCTGTCTGTCTGTCCGTCAGACCGCCTACCTGTCTGTCTGTCTGTCTGTCCATCCATCCATCTATCCATCCATCCATCTAACTAACTAACTAACTAACTAACCGCTCCGGAGGCCTAGTGGTTATAGCGTGAGACCCGGAAGCTAGATGTCGTGGGTTCGTGATCCCCGGCCGAGTCATACCAAACACTAACAAAAATGGTACTAACAGCTGCCAATGCTTGACGCCCAGCATTTAAGAAGTTAATGTTAGTAATGGTCGGGATAATGTGACTGGGTGGGACATCATGCTACATGTCTGCGGCATGATGCCCCAGTGCTGGACATCACAATAAACTGCCAAACTGCAGACATCGTAGCGATATGACTGAAAAAGTGTTAAAGCTACGTTAAAAATACTAATCAAGCATATATATATATATATATATATATATATATATATATATATATATATATATATATATATATATATATATATATATATATATATATATATATATATATATATATATATATATATATATATATATATATATACCTATCAAGATCGTGTAATTTAATCACCTTTTATCTATTCAAGGATGCGTGTTTTCCTGGATTTAACTTTAACTCCTATAATAATTTAAACAGAAAATAAAATAAAATCTTGATGAAAGTGGGATTTCTACATGCAACCGAAGAAACTGGATGCTGTGGGTGGATGGTTATTCACGAATAATTATCAAACGACCGCGATAGTGTTACTATTTATAGATTTATATCCGCAAAAGTACGTCTTTAATTAGAGTTGGTTTTTGGTACTCAATAATATTATCACGCCCTAGAATTAAAATGTAATTGTCACGTCACCTCACCTGTAGGGTGAGAGTCAATCGTGTTCAAACACAAGCCAAAATGTTTTGTCACCCAGACTAAGATTAGGATCCACCCACGCACACACACACACACACACACACACACATATATATATATATATATATATATATATATATATATATATATATATATATATATATATATATATATATGTATGTATGTATGTATGTATGTATGTATGTATGTATGTATGTATGTATGTATGTATGCATGCATGCATGCATGCATGTATGCATGTATGTATGTATGTATGTATGTATGTATGTATGTATGTATGCATGCATGCATGCATGGATGTGTGTGTGTGTGTGTGTGTGCGTGCGTGCGTGCGTGCGTGCGTGCGTTTAAAGATGTAAACGCTTTAAAGTATTACTTTCGCAATGCATTGTTCAAAAGCATGAAATAATCGTAGAATTTATAAATTTATTTATTTCGTCTGTCAATAACTAGAGTCTTCAATATTTTTATTAGGAGATATAGACAAAATAAATTGTTAAAAAGTTTCAAAATTGGCAAGTAAATGTGAACAACCCATGATATGTATAATCATCATTGTTTGAGTTATCTCCCTTAATTTGTTTCGTCAACAATTGAAATGCAATTCTATACCATGAAAACTTTTCAAAAGTCAAATGTTCAGATGAAAGATTGTCTGTAGTGAAAAATATAAAAAGAATTACATGTATATTTTGTAAATAAAATTCTGGTAATGGTTTGAATTTTTGTTTCTAAAAGAGCTTGGTAAAAAAATATAGATGCATATAATCATATGCATTGAAAAGTCAATATAAATAAAAGCTTTAAAAAGTAATGACACAGGCTTCCTCAAGTCGATTCTCGTGAAGCATGCCACCTCAAGTTTGGTTATTGGATTGAGCTAAGGGAAATAATAAATCACATTCATAGCAACTGTATGTAATGTCAGAATGTTTAGACTATTGGGCACTTGAAACTGTGGTGCATCTCTAATCTCGGAAGCAGTTCCACTAAGTCAATGGAACGGATTATTTCCAGAGCTTCTATCTTTTGATTTCACAGGTGAAATTCCAACTGTATAATTCAAGCAATCAAAGCAATCTCAGCCGATTTGGCGTAGGTAAGGAAAGTTGAAAACACTCTGAATTCACCGTACGAAAATGTGAATGTTCATGTTCCCTGGAGTCAGTGACGTTATTTGGAGTGGAGGGGAGGGGGGATTGCCACCCATCCCGGAATTTGCATGTGCTGTAAAATTGCTGTAGCCTATATACGAAAACCAACAAGCCCATCAAGTTTGCCACCCCACCCCGAAAAATTGAAATGACGTCCCTGCTATCCTCAACGATCGACAGATAATATAGAGATGATGGGTTCTTAACATAATTATGATTACGACTCTACATCCCAATCTAAAATGAAGGGGATACAGATTAAGAGTAAAATATATTTTCGTTTTGATATCTTCTTTTCTGTCTTATCTTGTGGCTTTATTAACAAATAACCTTGAAGACCGTATACCCAATTCACAGTGTGGTCTAGTCGCTTCCAATTAATTAATGATTTGAGACTACCCTCTTATGTAAAATTTCATTCAATCTGTCAAAGGATCTTAGTGTATTGATACTTAGTACATTTTTATCAGTTAATTTATTATCAGTGAACTTTAAATTAGATTCCGATGATTGTTGTCACATTTTAAAGTTTATGATATCTTCATTTTCCATGGCAAAACGTCTGCTAAATATCCAAATTATTTCTTTAATCTAAAAATGAAAATATTGCCGATTTCAAAAGAAAAACATTTCTTGCGTTTATATCAGGATTATATAGTAAAAAATAATTCTGCTCATTTGTCACACAATATAATAAATAAACGATGCGATGGAGAAAGTAATAATTCACAATTCTGCCGTTATTTAATAACAAAACAAATAATATAAACAATGCCAAAGAAGGTTCATTAAATGGGACATTTGTATTACGACTCTGAAAGTCCTGTATCGCATATTAATATAAATCATATATAGGAAGACATTACAAAAGAGAAAGAAATCATTATGAATAGCGATTAACTCACCAATCAATATACTCGTTATACAAGCGAACGATACAGTGTCATTGAATCGAATCACAAAAATCCCAAATAAAGTGATTTTGTCCGAAAATATTGTGCACTTTGACATTCCATTGAACTATTTCAATAAATGAATCACTCAAATTTAGAGCTGAAAACAACAACAAGACTAAATCCAATTTGAATGCTAACAAATGAATGTGTAATTATAAAGTAAACAGCATTTATATAAAAAAAAGTTACGACACAATAACATAGCCATGATGAGGGTCACTTTCTAGACAAAATTGGCAAACAACCTGTTTCTAGGGCATTCTTAACTTTTTAAAAATAGATCTTGAATTCATAATTAATAAATATTTTTTACATCAAATTAGTAATGTGTATTCTAATATCATAAAGAAATATTATCTATGTAATATATTACTTAAAACGTGTGGATTGATTATTCAGTTACTAATACAGCTAGAAACCCAATACATACAATAAGTGAACTGATTGAAAGTCAACCTTTTGCAAAGATTATCTTTCGAGTTATACTGGCGAAATTTAAAAATCCAACCTGTATTATACGCCCTAGTAGCCAACAATTAAACTACTTGAGGAGCGAGGACACATATCGCTTATTTGGCGACAAAGAGCTGACACTACTACAAGCAAGATTACGTAAGCAAAGTAAATAAAGATATTGAAAACTAAACTGATCAAGGCTAAAATATGTATTTACAATGATTCCATTAATAGACGGAACTTTATCTCACTAAGAATGTATTTTCTTCACACCGTTTTCCTCCATCAACATCAACATGAATAACTATGTCCGTGATGTTTGATTAGAAAGCCTCCAAACACTTAAATTAAATAACCTTGTTTTCAAGTTTTAATGCACAACATAGATTTCAATAAGAACAATAATGTATATATGTGTAGTGTCAAAGATGTTAGCATTTATCGAAACAAAACATTTAGCTGCTAAAACAGCAAAACTATTTGTGAAAATTTATTTCAAAACACACTGCGACCCCAAGCTTATTAGATCAAATAATTATTGTAATGCCATCTATGTGGGCAATGTGATGGATAAATGTGAACATCCTTGTTAATTACTGATGTCCTTTCTGTTTACTTATATGTAATATGTATGTGTGTTTGTATATTTATGAACAATACTGTATATTGTGATACAATATTTTATGAGTAACCCAATAATATTAGTTCAGTATCAAAATACAAATAGTAACCAAATGCAACACTTGTTTTGAAAGAAAATAAAAACACATATTGTCGCACAATTTTAAGCTTTGTTTCTGCTGTAAAACATATTTACCATCACATCAGCAATAAAAGGTGTATCCTGAAAATGAAACAGTCCTTTCTTAATTATTCCATTGTACAAATATTGTACAGGGAGACACACACTTAAGCCGCACAAATGGATTGTAATAATAACTACTTAGCTCACTGGTCACTTATGTGACTCTGACCTGAACTCGATAAAACTAAATCATGAAATCTTATCAACACTGCACTGTGACATTTATCCCTATCAACTGGCTACTTATTCACTCCGAGGAACGTTTGGATTGGATGGCATTGTAAATCTAGTTTAATACTGAACTGAGAACAAATGTAATACATGAGTTTCAGAAGCACATGTTCAAGCTGATGAACAATGCATTGATCGCAGATGCTATGGAGAATCTGTGCCAACGAATCCGCGTAGATATTATCATTTTTACTGAACAAGATGAGCATCGAAGGCCCATGGCTGACCGGTCAATAACGTCTTGTAAGATCTTTGATGGTTGATTATTGGACATTCGCAGTCAAAACTCGAAACTTAGGCTGACAAAACCAATACATATTAGTTCATCATTGTCGTGATGGACATATCTAAGTTGCTAATGCATGAGTTATGCGATGACAAAACCAATACATATTAGTTCATCATTGTCGTGATGGACATATCTAAGTTGCTAATGCATGAGTTATGCGATGACAAAACCAATACATATTAGTTCATCATTGTCGTGATGGACATATCTAAGTTGCTAATGCATGAGTTATGCGATGACAAAACCAATACATATTAGTTCATCATTGTCGTGATGGACATATCTAAGTTGCTAATGCATGAGTTATGCGATGACAAAACCAATATATATTAGTTCATCATTGTCGTGATGGACATATCTAAGTTGCTAATGCATGAGTTATGCGATGACAAAACCAATACATATTAGTTCATCAGCGTTGTGATGGACATATCTAAGTTGCTAATGCATGAGTTATGCGATGACAAAACCAATACATATTAGTTCATCATTGTCGTGATGGACATATCTAAGTTGCTAATGCATGAGTTATGCGATGACAAAACCAATACATATTAGTTCATCAGCGTTGTGATGGACATATCTAAGTTGCTAATGCATGAGTTATGCTTTGACAAGATTGATCCTATCTACCAGGAATAGGTCAAGATATGTATATGTATCAAAACATCGATATGGGCCTGCAGATTTACCAAGAAAACATCTTTACGTTGAACCCGGTTTATAATTGTTCATTAGAACACCAGGAATTATTGAGACATAACGTTAATTATACGTATTTTCATTCATGGATATAGTACTTGCTGGTGCTAATTATAAATGCTATAATTTCTGGCATGAATCTGTTCGTGTGGTTGGTCGAGTAAGCCACGTGTCTAAAATTCATTATTAAAACTGCTAAATATATCAATATGAATGGTCTATCATGAAGTGAAGTGCGGCGTTAGTAAAAATTAACTTGAAAAAATAAAAACAAATTTATAAACGAATTCGCGGTCACATCGCAACTTTCAAAAAACTTGACCTGAATTGTCCCCGCGTGGTTCATCCAAGCACAAATCGGTCAAGCGAAACAAATCGGTCTGTTTTATGCAGCCAAGCGAAACAATACCTTAGTCACCTTAAAATTATCCACGTCCGAGGTGACACAATTGCCGGTCGAATTTCCCTTCCTTTGCAGCATCCCAGTGCTGATAACTCGAGGGTGCGTGCGTGCATTTCTCTGTGTGTGTGAGTTGGATTTTTAATGTAGCTTTAATACTTTTTCAGTCTTATCACTACGCTGTCTGCAGTGTGGCAGTCTAGCGCTGAGACATCATTCTGCAGACATGTAGCATCAAGTCCTACCCAGTCAGATTATCCTGTCACAAGGCCGAAATGTCATAACACAAACATCTTAATGTTGAGCGCCTTGCGAGGCATCTGTTAGTACCAATTTTGTATGTCGTTCATACGACTCGGCTAGGGTTTAAACTCGCGACTTACTGCATCCGAGTCGGACACTCTAACCGCATAGACACCGGACGTTATTTGGAGTAACGGCTCCAGTGGTTACCAAAGCTGCGGAGTAAGGTGTTGTTGGAACTGCGTCAGGAATGACCCTCAAAAAGCGTTTGGCGGTCTCATAACGCATCGGGGCCTGATATGACGTTATAACAGAAAAAGGCATTCAATTGTACAAAGTTGTCGAACATCATCGGTAAGACGTTTCTGATTACCAGATACAACACAAAGAAGATCACGCCATTAACATATCTTCAATTACTCGCGATGACAGTTAAATATTTTATGCAACATTTACTTACTTACAGTTTTCAATCGTTTAGCCTCGTTTTCCCAGCCTCTTAACAACTGAATCTTCCATTTGCTGCTTTCATTGAACTTGTAAAAAGTTAGTCCACTCCATAGGTTCAAACATTTGTAACACCACCAATCAACATATTGATTAGGGTCGTTCCTTGCACACTGTTTTATTAATGAGCTACCAATCGTACCGTAAGGTTTGTATATTGTTCGGTCTTCGTCCTATTTCTAATCATGAGAATGTCGCCATTTAATTGACTTTAAATATTAATGCGCGTAATGATACATAGCATACATGACGTTGAGTAAAAGTTATAAACAAATTAGTGAATAGCTTCAAGAAAGATCTACGTACTTACTTAATGTTAACGTTAACGCTAATGTTAATGCTTAGGTAAGAAATGGTTATGATAATAATCTAGAGTATCTCATATACATGTTATTTGGTTTGCATTGTTCGATAATCTAACGATATGCAATTCGTCTACCTGACCTGCAGTATAAGACGATACAATTGTAAAACTATATATATATATATATATATATATATATATATATATATATATATATATATATATATATATATATATATATATATATATATATATATATATATATATATATATATGTAACAGAATTGTTACCGAGTGGATGGTGGATTAAATGAACAACACAAACACAATATGTGAAAGAAAATATAAATTTATGAAATAAATTATTAATGAAAAATAATCATGTATCAACACAATAACTCATGCGTTCAACCCACAATTACACTCACAACCATTCACAATACATGAATAAATTAAATATTAATACAAAATAAAACACAGATACAAAGGAATCTCTTGGACTATACACAGATCCAAGGAACCTTTACAAAAGTTATATTAACGCAAGTATAAATTACGATAATAAACACAAACATCAAACTATACTATCGCACGTATGGATTGCGACAACTAGCACGAACATATACATGTATTTAATCAAGTTGCTAACTTTTATTGAGATTCATGTAATCCCTTGAAATACTATTGTGATTTGAAGTAACTATGTAAATATAACAATGTATTCAATTGTACTACAATTGCAACACACACATGTGTCTCGACCCTGTATAACCGTACGATTCACCAAATGTTGAATCGCCGCCCAGTTTCCTCGAATACCTAGGGTTGACCAATACTTTTATCGGCCGTTTGCCCTTCACGGATCCACCACAGTTATACGTACAGACAGCATACAGCATCTACTAGAACCAACGTTCCCAAATACCTAGATGCCACCCCGGATGTTTACACCTCTAGACAGCTCCGACACTCAGACTTCTAGATTTCCGGATATTTACACATCACAACAAATGTAGACGGACAGACAATCCGACGAACAGACAGTCAGATACCTCAATTTGATCTCACAATCAAATGGCACAATTAATCACATTCAGCTACAATTCAGATACGTTCAGAGACGTTCAGCTACAATCAGATACGTTCAGAGACGTTCAGCTACAATCAGCAACAATTTCAGAGACGTTCCGCTACAATATCAGAGACGTTCCGCTACAATATCAGAGATGTTCCGCAACAAATCAGCTACGATATCAGAGACGTTATCAGCTACAATAAAGAAATCAGACTAATAATAGTTGTCTCTAAAATAATCTAAACCTTAGATTACGCTATTGCATTTAAAGTCTAACAGTGACTAGTAATTCCAAATATTCCACGTTTAAATCTGCATTGTAATAAAGGCATCATTACATGAAATGATAAACTGAGTAAAATTCACAATAAAACGAAATATAAATTTAACACTCACCCCTTTGGCTGGAGATAGAATGACGAGTTATCTTTCCTGTGATAAGATACTTTTGGTCCCGTAATATTTATCAGAAATATTCTGCCTTATATGCCCTCAAATAGGTGAGCAGAATTCACGGCAAAATTACCGTGCACCTCGTGAATCTAATGTTCCGGACTTCATGTGATTCGAAGTCAGGCACATGCAAATCGTTACACGCCGCTTACCTTGTGAAAACCATTTATTCACCCCAGGTAACGCATGTACGACGAAACAAAGAAATGGTGAAATTAGTTTGTAATTCAAGAAAAAAAAATCAATTTTCGCCTAATTCTGTGACAATACCTCCCCCCTAAGAATAAAAATGTACACATTTTTAAAACTAACACAGAATAGAAGAAAAATAACTACTGATGATATCTTACAACATTTACACTGGTTATACTACAATCTGGATTTTAATACTGGGCAAATTCATACACATTTCCCATCATGCCCTACTCAAGTAGTCTGCGCCTATATTTCCAACTCCCCTTATTGACATTGTCGCTATGTCTCTTGATATACAATTTGAGCATGTTAGCATGGAATGTCTTTAAATTACCGTCCATGTCAATTTTAAAGTCCATGTCACCTTTTACCTCTTTAACTTCATATGGACCTTTCCACTGGACTAATAACTTATTCGAACTCGTTGGAAGAAGCAATAGAACCTGATCTCCTACAATAAATTTCCTATTTCGCGCTCTGCGGTTATAATACTTGGCATATCTGCGCCCCGATTTAATTAATTCGTCACGTGCCATCTGGCATGTACTCTCTAGTTTATTTCGCAGATCTAACACGTACTGGTAAGTTGTTTTTATTTCCTCGTTCGCGACATCACCAGTCCATAGTTCGCGTAGTATCCGCATCGGGCCTCGAACTGTTCTACTGTACAACAGTTCGAAGGGTGAAAACCCTAAACTTTCCTGCGGTACTTCACGGTACGCGAACAGAACAGAGTTTAAATAACGGTCCCAGTCTTGCGGACGTTCCGCGCACATCTTTCGTAGCATGCTTTTTAGGGTACCATTAAACTTCTCTACCAGTCCATTGCACATCGGATGGTATGGGGTAGTGTTTAGCTGTTTGATGGATAACAGCCTACTTATTTCACCCATGAGGTCAGAGGTGAATTGGGCACCACAATCAGTGAGGATTTCTTCTGGCACCCCTACCCTACTGAAGATATCAACTAATGCTTCAGCTACCCTTTCCGTTTCAATAGTTGGTAACGCTACGGCTTCGGGGTATCTGGTCGCGTAGTCAACCAGAGTAAGAATATACCGATTCTTTCTTTCGGTAACTGGGTGTATTGGTCCTACAATATCTACTGCCACTCTTTTAAACGGTGTATATATTAATGGCATCTGTCCTAAGGGCACCCTTGTGACCCTTCCCTTACATACGGTTTTCTGACATACGTCGCACGACCTACAGAACCGTGTGACATCGCCATTAACACCGGGCCAGTAGAATTCAGCGACTACCCTGCTAGTGGTCTTAGCCTTACCTAGGTGTCCTGCCATGCTTGACTCATGCGCCACCCTAAGTACTTGAGATCTATATCTCTGGGGTACGACCACTTGCCAATACTTCTTACCCTCCCGAGCGCTAAACTCTCTATGAATTATCCGTTCTTGCGTACGAATCTTGAGCTACCCCCACCCTTGCAGTGTTTAATTGCGCAGGACGCGATTTTCTCGAAAATTGTTTTGATGGATTCATCACGTTCTTGCTCTTGTTTGAACTCAACTCGCGAAATTCCTGAGAACGATTCAGGGACTATTAATTTATTAAACGCGGTTTTCTCTCGACGTATTTGCGCTCGCGTTTCGACTGCCTGGGCCAAGGGTATTTTAAAATCGGCCATGGTTGGAAGACGGGAACCTTCAACATTACCGATCGTCAGATCGTAAATAGGATTTTCCATACAAAGGGCATCAACAGTTCCCGTTAGGAAAGGTGTTTTTACCGTGATCCTTGCTACGGGAATGCGACCGATCGTCTGATCAAGTAACATACATGGGGACTCCCACCCGAGCATTTGGTTATAATGCACGAGACTACGTTTGATCACTACGCCCGTGCAACCAGTGTCACGTAATACTACGACTTCTCGACCGTTGACAAACCCTCTCGCGGTTGGTACACGCGCTTCGGGAAATAGACACGTGCCAAGCGAATGAATACATAGTTCTACCTGTACGATATTATCAGATATACCTTTACTTTGTATAGCCACTGCTACCTTATGTACAAGTCTCTTTCTTTTAGACAGTCTTTTTGAACATGACCCCATGCATTACACAAGTAACATTGCAGACGCTGAATACCTGGATTCCTAACTGACCTATTTGCCTCAGCTGATTTCACAAGCTCCCTAGGCATCGGTCTTGCAGACTGGTTTCCAGACTTAAAATCTTTTGAAACCACGTTCTGGGTTCCCCCATGAGCTTCGGCAAAGAAATCGGCTTGCTTAGCCATATCTTTTACGTTTGTGAAGACTTTCTCTTTCAGAAATTGATCTAATTCTCGCCCAACTGTATTAAATAATTGATCTCTGAGCAAGAAATCAGTCAACCCTTCAAACGCTTTCACCGCTTTGCCGCATTCAATCCACCGCTCAAAATAGTTCGCAATTCTAACGGTGAACTGACCAAAGGTTTCTCCCTTATCGGGCTTGCTATACCTGAACTTTTTACGAAAACCCTGTTCAGTAAGCTCGTACCTTTTGAGAAGTGCTTCCTTTAGGACGTCGTACTTAAACACATCGTCTCTAGGAAGTCGTGAGTATACATCCAGCGCTTTACCTTTTAATAGAGCACTAAGATGCAGTGCCCAGTCATTTAGACTCCACTTCTGGTTTTCGGCATACCGCTCAAACCGATGACGATAACTATCCATGTTATCTTTTTCATCGTCAAAGGGAGGTAATTTGGGGCCCCTTAATTTGTTAGAGGCAGAATCGTGTTCTCTTCCAGATGTTGCTAATTCTACCTTACGCTCATGATCCCGTTGCTTTGCTCTTTTTTCTAACTCTAACATTTCTATTTTTGCTCGTTTATCTAACTCTAACATTTCTACTTTTGCTAGTTTATCTAACTCTATTCGCCGTTCCTCCGATTCCCTTTCCCATCCTATCCTGTCCTTTTCGGCCTGCTTCTCTAATTCTATCTTTTCCTTCTCTAATCCTATCTTTTCCTTCTCAAAGGCCCATTTCCTTTCATCGGCTTCCCTTTCTAATTCCCGTTTCCTTTCATCGGCTATCCCTTTTTCCCTTTCTAATTCCCTTTCTAATTCCCTTGCCCTTACCCTTTCTTCCCTTTCCCGGGCTTGTTCTTCCTGAATAAATTTCCTTAGACTTTCACCTTCATACCCAAATTCTTTGCCTAAGGCAACCAAGTCCTTAAGGGATGACATGACAATTGTAATACGAATATATATATATATATATATATATATATATATATATACATATATATATATATATATATATATATATATATATATATATATATATATATATATATATATATATATATATATATATATATATATATATATATATATATATATCACAGGCTGACCTTATCTTCCTGATGAAGGTAACCAAACCAATGCTTTAAATACGTTTATACTGGACACACGGACCTAGATAAACTAAACAAAAAAAAAACCTGCTTGAGTATTATCTTGTCAAGAAGGTCACGCTCAAATATAAACATCAAATGTATACTTTCACAAAAATGATTTACAGTTCACTCAATCCAGCGATCCCACTTCTGACACCATTGTAACAGAATTGTTACCGAGTGGATGGTGGATTAAATGAACAACACAAACACAATATGTGAAAGAAAATATAAATTTATGAAATAAATTATTAATGAAAAATAATGATGTATCAACAGAATAACTCATGCGTTCAACCCACAATTACACTCACAACCATTCACAATACATGAATAAATTAAATATTAATACAAAATAAAACACAGATACAAAGGAATCTCTTGGACTATACACAGATCCAAGGAACCTTTACAAAAGTTATATTAACGCAAGTATAAATTACGATAATAAACACAAACATCAAACTATACTATCGCACGTATGGATTGCGACAACTAGCACGAACATATACATGTATTTAATCAAGTTGCTAACTTTTATTGAGATTCATGTAATCCCTTGAAATACTATTGTGATTTGAAGTAACTATGTAAATATAACAATATATTCAATTGTACTACAATTGCAACACACACATGTGTCTCGACCCTGTATAACCGTACGATTCACCAACTGTTGAATCGCCGCCCAGTTTCCTCGAATACCTAGGGTTGACCAATACTTTTATCGGCCGTTTGCCCTTCACGGATCCACCACAGTTATACGTACAGACAGCATACAGCATCTACTAGAACCAACGTTCCCAATTACCTAGATGCCACCCCGGATGTTTACACCTCTAGACAGCTCCGACACTCAGACTTCTAGATTTCCGGATATTTACACATCACAACAAATGTAGACGGACAGACAATCCGACGAACAGACAGTCAGATACCTCAATTTGATCTCACAATCAAATGGCACAATTAATCACATTCAGCTACAATTCAGATACGTTCAGAGACGTTCAGCTACAATCAGATACGTTCAGAGACGTTCAGCTACAATCAGCAACAATTTCAGAGACGTTCCGCTACAATATCAGAGACGTTCCGCTACAATATCAGAGATGTTCCGCAACAAATCAGCTACGATATCAGAGACGTTATCAGCTACAATAAAGAAACCAGACTAATAATAGTTGTCTCTAAAAAAATCTAAACCTTAGATTACGCTATTGCATTTAAAGTCTAATAGTGACTAGTAATTCCAAATATTCCACGTTTAAATCTGCATTGTAATAAAGGCATCATTACATGAAATGATAAACTGAGTAAAATTCACAATAAAACGAAATATAAATTTAACACTCACCTATTTGGCTGGAGATAGAATGACGAGCTATCTTTCCTGTGATAAGATACTTTTGGTCCCGTAATATTTATCAGAAATATTCTGCCTTATATACCCTCAAATAGGTGAGCAGAATTCACGGCAAAATTACCGTGCACCCCGTGAATCTAATCTTCCGGACTTCATGTGATTCGAAGTCAGGCACATGCAAATCGTTACACGCCGCTTACCTTGTGAAAACCATTTATTCACCCCAGGTAACGCATGTACGACAAAACAAAAAAAATGGTGAAATTAGTTTATAATTCAAGAAAGAAAAACAAATTCAATTTTCGCCTATTTCTGTGACAATATATATATATATATATCTATATCTATCTATCTATATATATATATATATATATATCTATATATATATATATATATATATATATATATATATATATATATATATATATATATATATATATATATATATATATATATATATATATATATATACACACACACACACACACACACACACACACACACACAAGCGGGTTCTATATATAAATTATGTAATCCGATTCAAAGCTAAATTATCAACAATGCATGTTTAGTCTGCATGTATTTGTTTCTGTAGGAGTGTGACTGTGAGACGGAAAGGTGGGTACACATTAAACACAAATACCTTATATAGTGTTTGACCTCAGTTTGAGAATAGCTGATATTACTTAGATAATGCAAACCTCAATGAATTGCAGATAAGAAAAGCGTCGGTAAGAGTGTCTTCCCCTGAAGCGACGTATCTATGTGCTCTTGACAGATTTTCGAATTTAAATAAAACAACAAAGGTGCGGAAATCAACAGTGATTTTGAGTCTTCCTTGGAAATAAAAAAATGAATACTAAGTCAATCTTCGTCTGAAACAAACAATAATGACTCATTAAATTGCCCCAAAACCTGAATTTTCTTTGTGAAATGGTTCAAACATTTGTACCAAAACACATGAATTTTCTTTGTGAAATGGTTCAAACATTTGTACCAAAACACATGAATTTTCTTTGTGAAATGGTTCAAACATTTGTACCAAAACACATGAATTTTCTTTGTGAAAGGGTTCAAACATTTGTACCAAAACACATGAATTTTCTTTGTGAAAGGGTTCAAACATTTGTACCAAAACACATGAATTTTCTTTGTGAAATGGTTCAAACATTTGTACCAAAACACATGAATTTTCCTTGTGAAAGGGTTCAAACATTTGTATCAAAACACATGAATTTTCTTTGTGAAATGGTTCAAACATTTGTATCAAAACACATGAATTTTCTTTGTGAAATGGTTCAAACATTTGTACCAAAACACATGAATTTTCCTTGTGAAAGGGTTCAAACATTTGTACCAAAACACATGAATTTTCCTTGTGAAAGGGTTCAAACATTTGTATCAAAACACATGAATTTTCTTTGTGAAATGGTTCAAACATTTGTATCAAAACACATGAATTTTCTTTGTGAAATGGTTCAAACATTTGTACCAAAACACATGAATTTTCCTTGTGAAAGGGTTCAAACATTTGTATCAAAACACATGAATTTTCTTTGTGAAAGGGTTCAAACAAGGTACCAGTCTTAGCGTACTTTAATAATGATATGCCCCTTGCATAATTAACATCTATGCCTTTCAGCTGAAAACGAATCTGTAGTTAAAATTTAAATTTACGTTTTCATCCAAATTATTTTAAAGGTTCAAAATTATACTACGAGACAGGAAATAGAGACCCTTTTCGCTCGTTATCAAATATATCTCACCTGCGAGAGCACATTACGTATTTGATAACCAAGATGACCGTGATGACCCGTGAGGTCGTGGCTGGCAGCTATTTGCTGATAATAAAGGATCCAGACGACGCAATTTCACAAAGAAACTTACCGCTGCTTTAGTACTGAAGGAAAATCGAAAAGGTTTGAGAGCCTAATTAGTACGAATATTCAATAGTAATTACTAATGTAAAGATGAAAAGCTGTCGCAGACGAATAAGCACAATGGGCTTACTAAATGGCATATGTAAGTGTGCCTTATTTCGTTGAATATAAAGAAGGGGTGATAAGCTTTCATTAACTGTCATGAAGACGGCATAATGGGAAAACCCATGGTACTTTTTCACTTTCTTTTATTTCTGATTCAAGTAATATCGATCTTTTTTACTTGCATCTATCTCTCAAAGCTTATATTTGAAATCGAAAAGTAGAAAGATAGGTTTAAATGTAATTGCGTAACAACACAAACGTTGTTTCGGGGTCCAACATATCAAACTTTCACTAGCTTTAAATATACAATACACTAATTATGTTATGGAAGGAGTAATGCGTGTCATAATAATGAAATTTAAGCTGGCATCCATCTGTAAAGCTTACCGGAAACGTTACCTTCATGTACTGAAAGTAACTGATATCTAATGTGATTCTACATGCAAAATGTCTAAGAATTTAGTAAAGAAAAAAACTGGCTGTTGATGTTTTGATGTTTAAATGTCATAATTAATTTACTTCTCCTTCATCGAACCTACTTTTGCCCTTCACTCAGATACAAAAATAGACTAAGAAAATGCTTCAAAAAATTACTGCGTGAAAAGAGTCATGATGTCATCTATCTGACATCCTGTATCACTAGGTCTCTAAGGAAATTAAATGATGGGTATTGTCCATTTCTTTGAGTTAAAGTCCTTCTTTGATTCAGTATACTACATAGCATGGGCGCCGGATCATAGGTCATGGGGTGGTGGTGTCACGTACTCCAACTTATGTACTGCACACACACACACACACACACACACACACACACACACACACATATATATATATATATATTGTATTGTTTATACATACCCTGAAATCTTTTTTCAAACAAAGTAACATCTTAATTTACCCATTGTCCATCATATTTTCTTTGCCGTTTAACCTTCCGAATGCATAATATACAATTATCGTATCATCGACATATCATAGCTGGGAATAGTTGTATTTAAAGTCGACTTTTCGGGCTTGACATAATGTGCTATTTATTTGTATCGGAGGCATTCCATTTTCACTACTTGAAATAAAGGATCCATTCTAATAAAATTAAAATCATGTCCAACATCTTTTCAGGTAAACAACAAAAGACATTGGCTGATTGAAATGAACATGCTATCGTTTCTTGGCATCCCAATTATTGTTCTTGTGGTAAGTTACAGTTCGTGATCTTACGTGGTAAGAAATGTTTTAGTTAAGACGTGCGTTAAGATGTGGACTATTAACTACCAGCGCATACACTTATTATATATGCTTCTATTTTAATACAAAATTAAAGATTAAAATATACACTATTGAAATACAATCGACAAATAGGCTGGCGTTCACAAGTCCATATAACTAGAATATCAATATCATGTGGTACAGGTCATGCTCAAGCATTTTTATCATGTGGTACAGGTAATGCTCAAGCGTTTTTATCATGTGGTGCAGGTAATGCTCAAGCAGTTTTATCATGTGGTACAGGTAATGCTCAAGCACATTATCATGTGGTACAGGTAATGCTTAAGCACATTATCACGTGGTACATGTAATGCTCAAGCATTTGTATTCAGCATCCCCAGTCCTATATGCACACATGATAGAACGTAGCCTCCGGGATCCTTGCATCTGAATTGTTTCCCTTTGTTACTTGATTGGTTTCCCTTGATAAGGTCATAAGTGATTATATTCTAATCTATTCGATTCTAACTGTCCTTCTTTGTAAATATATGATGTAGAAGTTTTTGACCATTCCATGCACTGAAACATACTGGGGTATCGAGCTGATTCGGTGGATGATAACGCCAAAGTGATTTATTAATCTCAACTTTATAATCTAGTGTTATTTATGTTTAATTTTCATTGTTTGTTAGTTATTTTTTTTAAATTTCATTATTTGTTGTTGTAATGTAACACTGTTTGTTGGACTTGACCTTGTCCGAAATCAAGTTTAATTTCTACTTGACCTGAATTATTGAATTTTTATTTTATTCTATAAACAACAAATACATAGCTATAATACTGACTAGGTGTATAAGATTATGATCAGGATAATTATTAATATAAGTTAATATGTTTATTTGTGTCTGGGTCTTGGTCATTTGCATTCCCCTGCAATTTACATGGTTTACCTTACAATGTCCAGATTGTGTATTTCATAACTTTAGTAACAGACTGCTAATTATAGCTATCATTTTATTTTGTAAACATTCATAACTTTTTATACGGTTATTTTCCATTAGGTGATGGGTTATCTTTAGAAAATGTTGATTGTAACCTGAGGTAAAAATTATTTACCATATAATATTCTCATTCGTGTGTGAGATCTAGCAAACTCAATTGGTATTATTGTTGTTGTGTCCAGTATTCACTTGTCTGGAATGTATTTCTTCAAATAGTTCAATTCAAGTGAATTTTCTCTGGAAATAGAGTTCAAACCTGGAATTAGAGTATTGTGTTTCAAGAAAAGACTATTGGCACATCAGCATTGTACAGGTTATCAAAAGCATATCAACACCTTAAGGATGTGACTTAATTTTAAAATCTACTCAAGATTCTTCAGAACGTTAAATTATTATTACTTGTGTCTGTAATTCTATAATTAATTTGGGATTTAATTTGCTCTACCGTAATTTCTCTTTCTTTTCATTTTCACTTTGTAGTTTAAGGAAAAGAATTTTTTGTTGTATTTTTCTAAGCTTATTGAGGAACAGGAATTGATATTATGCACCTCCAGCAATTCTTTTCCCATGGCTGATAGCATTCACTTTTAGCTTTTCATACAAATTCGAAGGTAATTTATATTTATTATTTACTCAATACGACATCGTCAACTCTTCGTTTTTTTTTGTGACCGTAGCGATCGTTGTTGTATCAGCACAATGTTGAATATGTTGTTGAACTGAATTTTGTTTGGAAGTGTATAATTACAAGGAATAATAGCAAATGGATAAAAGGAACAAATAGCTAGTTAGTGCTTATTCTGCCTGGTACTGTTTTACATCGGTCTACACATTTCCTAAATATTTTGATTTTTTTCAGTCATCTGTTCTACACATTTCCTAAATATTTGATTTTTTCAGTCATCTTTTTGTGGAATGCAGACTCTGACATACAGTAAGTGAATAATTTCATTTAGTTTTACATTATTGACGCAAAATAGGTTCGTATTAAAAGTTACATGCAGACGTTCATTATTGTACGGGGAGCATTAGGTAGCGAATATGGCAAAACACCCATTTATGTACTACTGAGCAGGTCGGTTACCAACGTTATAAATAATCGCTTACGCATCATGCCCCTTAATTGTCACAATGTGTTTCCAATCTAAAATCCATATAGTTTTGTGTTGCTTATAGAATGTCTGATATTATGTTGGTGAAAGCTTTTTAAAAAGCTCTGTGGAATAGGTAAGCAGACTGCCACATCGGTAAAACAATATAATTTTCGCGCAAGCACCATATCCGAATACCTCGCGGAACAGGAAAAAAAGGCATTTTTGCCATAGTAACCTCGTATGAACAAAACTGCTTCTTGCTGTGAAAGAACAAAGACGTGATTTCACCGGTGATGTAGCTACTGAAGAGGTTGGTTATGTTCGTGCAAAAAACAGAAAATTGTACTGAGTTGGTAAAGCTCGCTGCCATTATCGTGCCATCTACGTACCAGGAAAAGACTCTCGATAAGTCATTAAAAATCTGATTATCGGAATTGTAGCGGTGTTTTAAAAAAAAACTTTGCTCACGCTGAGCTTAAAGCAGTTATTGTCTCCAATGGCATCTGATTATGCCGCTTACTGGTGACAGATTCAAAGCTACTACTACTGTATTCTGTGGATTCACATTGTTGATCGCATGACCCTAAACCGCATAGACCCTAAACCGCATGACCCTAAACCGGATGACCCTAAACCGCACACCAGTAGCGCCATCAGTGATGAAATTGAGATATTGAAAAGACTCTCAAAACACTGGAGAAATACACCAATGCAGAATCGGGACAGACACTTGAAAGATGCGGCCATGTTTAGATCCATCGTTTCGTGGATTGAGTTACATAACAGCATCAAAATTGATAGCATTAAAATATCAGTGATAAACGTGAAGATTTTCAATAATCGTCTTTTATTGTTTTGTTTTTATTTGAGTGGGCCATCTTTTTGGCGCAGTATCCAGGCAGTAACAATTAAGGCATGCCTAACAAAATATCGGAAACACATGGGAAAACAACTTTGGTGATGTAAATTTTCGCTGTCAGTGACCAAAATCACACTGAAGAAATTTGAAACACTTAACCCAGTTATCGCTGTTAATGTGCTCGCTTATGGCGAAGGCTTTTACCCACTAGAAACAACTCCTTACGGACAGAACAGCCGAACCCAAATTGAATTGTTGCTTTGAGTGTTATGAAAGAATCAGAATTGATACCGCACTTCGTATTAAACAAGGAGCTTGGTCTGCTGCCTAACTGCTTTAAGAAACATCACAGCAAGAAATATCAGTGCAGACATTGCAAGCATGTATTTTAGCACTCAATAACTGATCACCGGTCACTAATGTTGCTAGTGTGATATCAGTGAAACTCCACAGCTCACCATCATACCCGATCTTGATAAATACACTGTCGAATTTACGGCAGTATAGAGAAAGATGAAAGTCAAGTACAAGTTCGAATTTGAATGCCTGGATATTGCAATGGAAAGCAGTTCTGCAAACGACAGCACAAAAAACAACCGCAAGTCCTTGATCGTGATCAGGGTTCTACAGACACAGTGGATGTATTCATATCGATCGAAGTCTTCACAACAGAATGTGCCCCACAGCCGCTAGTTAGAGCACTAGACGCAATTTTGACAGAAAATTACATTCAAGAGTTTTCACAATTGGATTTGTGATAAAAATAAAAAAAACAGGTTTCCTTTCAGCGGTGCAGTAGTTTATGATCATTGTCATATCTCTGGTGCGTACAGATATGCCATGTTCCACGTGTGTAATATGCAGTTTAGAATTTATCCTAATAAAACTAAAACTACTGTTGTGACCCATATCGTGCGTGGGTAAGATGGCCACTTGATCATGCATGTAGTAGCCCCTGCATCCGACTCACATATTAGCCTGATACCCAACAACATGGAAACAATACATGAACAATTTCAATTGATCGATTTATCAAGTTTATGAACTCTGGCTTGGAGAAGTTATCGAACAATCTGAAGGCAGTGAACTCTACAATGTCTCGTCGATACTGCCCCACTAATGGTTAGGTATTAAAGCAATTTACTGGAGTTATATCCCTTGGAAAGGTGTTTAATTCTTATAATACTAGATCTGATAAACAAGGGAAAATGTGATGAACAGTTCAAGTGATACAAAATTATCAAATATATTATTACAAATAAGGAGAATATCATGCAGCTTATGAATCTACCACGATAGAAGAATAGTATTATTTAGTTCTGAACTTGAGACAAAAGAATATTCAGCTCAACCATTACTTAGTTCTGAACTTGAGACAAAAGAATATTTGAATGGATCATTATTTAGTTTTGAACTTGACAAGTTTTGAACTTGACAAGAAGAATATTGAGATCGACCATTATTTAGTTATGAACTTGACACAAAAGAATATTCAGATAAAGCAGCTGCATCTAAACTAAGACATAAGAAGCCATAACGAGTGAAAGTTAAACATAAAGAATGAAAAAGAACCCGCACTGACACGTTTGCCTTCTTGATTTGTATATCAACTAACATAATGAAACAACTTTTAATAATATAAATTAAATGACCATAGAATCATAAGCAATCAAAATGTTTTGACAAAATGCATTGATTCACAAGATTCAGTACATAAAACAACATACTTAAATATAATTTAAGCATTTCAACGAATAAGTACTCATCTAACCAATATAGAATGAGTCGTTCTTGGCGATGCCGCTCAGTAAATGGCTCTTCAAATTAGGAATCCGATTAATCGCAGTCAATCTCGTCCGCCATGCTATTGTGTCCAGCATGGTACCTCCTGCAGACTATAACCTGTTTAACTATGATGAGTAGAGACAGTATTTGAATAGGAAGTCATCAATATAATGTCTCAAATATCAGTGTTACAATCGCTTCAGTGTCAATCAAAATCTAGATATTAAGATCTGGAATTTTGACTGTTACATACATTCCTGCCTCGCTAGCTTTAGATTGGTCTCCAGCCGGGTGCCGCAGAGTTTGGTCTCTTTCCTGGTAGCTGTTTTGATGAATGTCGCGGCACCAGTCCAGGAGACTGCGTAACCTGTACGCAGCCCTTCACATGTTTGTTACCATCCTTTTCGGGTTTGTTTGTTCTGGACAATATTTCTGAATAAGTCCCCTTCTGGCCACTTTTGAAAGATATGACTGGAGACATTCATTTAGAGTTAGAATGTTCATAAGAATGAGCTCTAACATTACTACGTGGGACTTTATAGCTCTCATACAACTTTTCCTAGATACTATTTCGTCATGAAGCTTTCCCATCATCTGTTTCAGTGAAACAAGCAAATGTTCCGTGGCCCCTGATTTTGATTGCTCCTTCTATTCTTTTTCATCGGCACCAAGCTAACGATAGGTAGCTACGATCACACGAACACTGTTTCTCTGCACCATTTAAGGCTTCCAAATCCACGGCATCATGTAGGTCATCATTTAAAAATGTTGGCCGAAACTTTTGGATGTAAATTCGCATATCCGAATCCACCAGTGCGATAATAATGTATTTCTTTGGTCAGATCTGCAGTTATATCACATGTTGCCGTGCTACAGGCAAAGTGAACAAGTCTACTAATACTTTGTTCAAGACTGGGAAGTGTTTTGCCAGTTGCTTGTCTGGTTTCTTCCAGCTGCACTCAATTCAATTCCGTTTGATATGGCGGTAAAAAAAATAGTTCCGCAAACGCCCTTGAGGAACGCGCATAATTCTCACATTCACCATCCTTCAGGTGTCCAACAAAGTCGGTGAGAAACATGCCTTTTAGTCTACTCTAACCATTAAGGTGAGCACATGCCCCAATATGGCAATTTTAATTTAGGCAAGAATCATTTCCATCAAATGTTGGTGGTTTGATATCACTGCTAACCCATTCTCAGTCTGAATGATATATTCACTGGCATTACGTTTTGTCGAGCGTTCATCTTGGATAGCTATCAACCATTGCGAAAGTTACCAAGCATTCATAATCTACTGTTATATACGCCATGCTCAGAAATTAATTATATATGCACCTTCTTCCATTCCGACCACTGCCAGAATAATCAATACAAATAAAAATAACCTTTACTTCTACTGCTTGAACTCTGGTTTTACTCATAGATTGGTATCCGCACCCGATAAATCCTTTCGAATATTACTTGACTCAAATATTATGGAAATTAACAAACATTCAGTAGTATTGATACATAAATAACAACGTCAACATATCCGAAATGTCCTCCTATGACCTAATTTGTTTTTCTGGATGACGTCATGTTGTTCGAATGGATAATTAAAGACTCGATGCGGCCAAATTTTATTTCATATATATATATATATATATATATATATATATATATATATATATATATATATATATATATATATATATATATATATATTAAAAAAAACTACATATCATATGGCAAAAAACAGATCGCGCGTGTCGGGGATTGATTAAGATAAATACATTAAGCTGACAATGAACAGACCCTGAACATAAATATCTATCATAAGTGATTTCGACTCCGAACGAGTCTTTTCACCTTTAATTAGTACTAAAACAATTAAATATAGCTTACGGTTACGCAAAATGTGTATAATAAACAAATTCCTATATCGCTCTAGGTCAATAGAAATTTGTATTCGGTGTGAGCAATAAGTTGAAGACAACTAGCTGAAACATCAAATGTCTTAAGATTCCATTCTTGTAGTTATGTAACACTTTGTAACCTCGACGCTTTGTGATTTTTACTTGAATTATATTATATTTCTGAGTGTGTGTGTGTGTGTGTGTGTGAGAGTCTCTCTCTCTCTCTCTCTCTCAACCTTTGGAAAAAAACTCTCTTACACCGTCTATTGCTGATTTCTTCCTAGACTGCCAAAATGAAAGTGATAGAGTTGACGTCACATTAAACAATGACGACGGCAATCAATTCATCATTGTTCCAAGTTGTAATGGCAGTAGTAATGTTGGAAATACGCAGACACTATCGCACTGCTTAAAGGTAAATTGATCTACTATGTAGCTAAGAAACATTGTTATAAGAAATAAATGTACCTGGTTATGCGGTTTAATACATTTTAACTGTGTACATTTTCAAGCTGAAAACGTATGTATAAATGACTAGATCCTAACACAATGATAGAGATAAAATGAGTGTTATGTAAATCTGTATTGTTTATTTAACGTTAAGTGAACGACTGTATATTGCGTATGAGCTATAATTAGGTTCGTACATGATTTGAAATCAATCTTAATAAAACATGTGGCAAGTCTAAGGGTGATTTCCTACTGGATGGGTAGGTTCTGTTGCGGACAAAATTATTGAAGGAAGTATTGTGACATGGGTCTAGTAGAAAAATATATTTAGCGGCAAGGATTTTTTAAGGGCGAGAGTTGTTTAGTTGATTCCTATTGTCCTATGTTCCTGTTCAACAACACCGAAGTCACTGACTTTTACTCGGAAACCCAATGTGGATAACGCAGCGAATAGTAAATGATCAAATCATGATAATGGTGTAATAAACGGAATAAAGTAGCTATGCTAAGGAAGGATAAAATAATTAGAGAAATTAATTTAGGATTATAATCTAACAATGAAATAACACTAACCAACCTTTCAAAAGTGTTACAAATTGATGAACAACGCCACAGAAGCGGAACAGCGGAAGCATTGAGGAAAGTTCTCATAAGCTAATCAAAAAGCAATGAAGTAAAACATATCGAGGGAAATTTAAAAGCACTCTTAAAATTTGGCATTGTTGAGCACTAACGTACAATGTCTGATCACATTAGTGCAATACTCATTAATGGGTAATTTTGGCTTATTTGGGTTGACATAATGTTGGAAAACATTTTATTTGGATATATTATGATTTACAAAGGAATTTATAATGATTCGAGACTAGTAAGGCATTTTATCTGCAAAAGCAAAATTTACAATTTCGGATTAATTTAACACAAAATGTACCACATCGCGTGGTTAACTCAGTGAAATTTTAATTTATCATTTTGATTGTAACTTTTTTCCATGTCTCAACGTATGCATCGCAGGTAAAATGTAGGCTACTGTAAAAGTACTCCATCAGATAACGTGTATATAGAAGAATCTCAATGAGTTCAGAATGCGATCAATGTAGAGGAGTATGTCTTAAAAATATAACATCTGATGCCGACATTGCCGTAAAGAATACTCTAAATCGCAATTATTTCCATTAGGTCTTGATCCAATTGCTTTATCACGGTATAGGAGTAAAGTTTCGTAATCAGCGTATGTATGAATGTTTTCGTATGCTGTCGAAGATTTGCTTAACCTTTGATAGAAGAAACATCCGAAGAAATGATTGTCCAAACAATTCCAACACTATCAATCAAAAGTCTATTGAAGTAAGTGAAATTGTACCTAGGATTAAAACGATTGCATCCTGTTAAAGCAGAAATGCTTCAAACACATATTGACGATATTTGCAATTTGACAATTCTCCTTTTATACCAGCACTCCTAAAGTTAATCGGTTGATAACGCACGAGAGCTTGAAATACGAATACAAAGAGGTATGCATGAGCTACCGTACTTGGATTATTAGGACCTGCAGAAAAAACCGCAGCCAATTTCCCTGCATAATTCAACGTAAACAATCCACCAGTGAGCTTAATACAGTCAACTCCACTTAACTGCACATCGGTTAACTGCACACTCCGGATAACTGCACGTAGTCACGTCGGTCCCGTTTTTCCCAAATGCTTTTCAATGGGAACAAACTTCAGATAACTGCACTTCGCTTAAATCCACACTCCGGATAATAGCACGATAAATTTCTGCCCGTCGCACATTATTCATTACAATTTTACTCCGGTTAACTGCACAACGTATAGTCATGATTAGTTATTGCCAGTCCACTGCTGTAGCGCTTCAAATAAAACCGACAAATAAGCCGGTAAATGCAACTTTGTAAATTATTGACATGTAAAGGACGCCATAGGTGGTATATACATGTATATCCGCGCCCACTAGAGAGCAATAGCGTGGGAAAAATCATAGTACATGTACAGCATGGGAAACATTGCTCTAAACCGTTCGGGTTTGAATGATTTCAAACCAACAAATGGATGGTTGGAAAGATTGAAAATGCGCAACGGAATTCAATTTAATCGACAACACGGCAAAAAAAAACCAGGATGCAGACGAAAATGGAGATGAACACTTTTTCTGCGGGAGATGACCCATCAATGTCTGACATCAGTTTTGGAATAACTAGCGATCTATAGAGTATCTTAAAATTCGCTATAACTCCTTGATCCATTGGATTAATTAATGAAGTTGTGTTCGGAGAAAGGAAAACAAGCTTAACATTTAAGTGAAAGTTGAAGGAGTGGACTCTAATCATTGTTTAAATTTATTCTTCACATATATTCGTGCCGTGCTGATTTAAAGATGTACTGTACCGTACTTCGGTAAACTACACACTCCGGTTAACTGCACAGTCTCGTGATGGGCCCGAGGGTGTGCAGTTAACCGGAGTCGACTGTATGTAAATTTCAAGAAATTCAAGCATATTTACATACTTGCATTATTATGACGCGTGTTCAAACCGTCTCTAACTGTTAGAGAGCTTCAACAACACGATTAAATATAAAAAATCACTCCACAAGCCAAGTGGGCGGATATTGCACGCATAGGTGAGGATGAACGAAACCGCATACGCATGGCAGCCCCTATATGCGCTTAGGCAGTTGATTATATTCATCAGCAAACAATTCGGGATTTTAGGTTGTATAAGAGCTCTCGTAATCATTAAGATTACAAGGCGTGTATTCCAGACGTAACCAGAGAGGTTAAACTCTGGTCAAAGGCGTGAACGTGTTTCTTAACTTTGTATCGCGTGTGTAAGACATCACTGCCTTCCAGATTCAAAGGTGACTGTTTTCTTCATGTGGAAATACCATCCCTAGTTTTGTAACTAAAGATGGCTTTGTACCATCTATAAGATTGCCGTCATGATTTCATAGTAGTGACTGTGTAACCCTGAACCATTAATACACTGAACGATGACATTGATAAAAATTGTGGAAAGCTTCTAAAGAAGGTTGAAAATTAATCCAGAGTAGTTTCTGAGTAGACACGTTCAAGTTCCAGATAGAAGTTCAGTTTCATATTTCCCCGCACAAACCATTATGTGTGGTTAAATACTGATCTGTTCTTGGTGAGCAAAGCAACTGGGGATACAAATAGAGGTTCCAACAGTTGGTATAAATCCATATTTTAACGGTAGATTTTCACTGCGCCTATAACATCTGAGCATTTGTTTGGTGTTTTCATGCCAGATTCTGTGCTCATACATTTTGGTCTTTCGTAGACGCTTTCATTAGGTTATTTGTACGGCCAAAACTACATTGATATTACAGCGAAAGGGTGAATTTCTCATGATGCAGTACATCGTGACGGTGTCGCCGTTCCAAATGAGGATAATTATTATCTAAACTTATATGCCATCCATAAGTCAATAGTTTCGTTTCTCTTCATGACTTCTTGAGGACAATTATCATGATAAATAAATACTCAGCAATGAGCCAGTGCACCACGGCACGTATTTAACTGTATTTCAAATTTTAAATATATTCTTATAATAATTTCCCACTGGGAATGATTGTGGTATCGCTGAATCCAAAAGGTCACCAAGAAGGAACAAAAATATTTTGCTTGGCTTTATCAACAAATCAGCGCGCTCGAATCTATCAAAGATGGTTGAAATATCTGTACTAAGACTAAATGTTGCCACAGATTGCCAAGCACGACTATTGCACGTAGTACCCGATGTATTAGTTTCAAGCATATATAACTGGTTAAATATTCCGTGGTGACTGAGTACTTTTAAACACGTATAGGTCATGCAGTATATACTATAAATGTACTGCAGTCATTCTCTCCGACAATACAATGTTGAGGCATTGCTCTAGTAGCCGAATGAGGGGTATTCTTGTGGATGTAGAACATTTATAAAATTTGAAACTGAAGATGTTAAAATCAACTGGAATTTCCCCTGTTTAGTTCACCAAAAGAAAACATAAGCCAGCTTATTGCAAACCTGCAAAATACCACATTGACACATTAACTGTGTACAAGTCAGAGGTGATACAAATGCAAAAGACGTGGTTTCAAAGGCAGATGTGTTAAAAGCAGTCGGAGCGGCATAAAGTATGGTTCTTGAAAAAGGCTGCTGGAAGTCGAATACAAAAAAAATGTCTTTGATTACCCATTTCTGGGAGGCAAAGGCTCTAGAATGGACGTGGTTTCTAGCTGTTAACCGATCTAAATTTATTCACGATAACAAAATCAGTAAATTTTTCCGTGGTGTCTTTATGCGGAAACAAACTTGGAGTCAGAGGAATTCTCGCAAGTGAAACTGGTGTAGTTTTGAAGACCCTCAAAGGAGGACAACGACGATGGATTGTTTCTATATGAACGTAATGATGTCAGTACACAAACATACATATTCCTCGGGCAGAAATTACATATTATTTTAAGACACTTGCAATGGTAAAAAAGTAATTCGTTTGAAGTTCGTATTGCATATGATAAACACCAGCCTGTCGACCAATTATACTACTCAAGTACATTATTAATAGAAGAACTTTGATATACCCTCACAGTTACATACGATATGAAATAATCGAAACGGAACAATATCCGCAAAACGAAAACGCTGAGATATATGTTACTCTAGCGAAATACCAACATGAACGTATGGTGGTTGATGTTATTTGTAGATTCGCTGCCGCTACCACTATAGACCGCAGTTGTGAGCCCAGAAAAAGAACCTAGGCTTTATCTGCCTAAAATGTTTGAATAAACAGTCAACATCAAGTAACTTATAAGTATATGGATCAGCTAGTGTATTTGCCTGTCTAAGGAGTTGCATAGCTTTTGGCACACAAAGGGTTAGAGTGCGCTTACTTTATCATACACTGACGTTATTGAAAACAAAGTCATGGGTTATGAAACGACTTGGCGTTTAGCAGTAAGTTAAGTCTAAAAGCGTCATAATGATACTACTGATATTATTAATGCAAAACGTTTAAACAGAATAACTATATATATATATATATATATATATATATATATATATATATATATATATATATATATATATATTCAGCACATTTATCCATCTTACAGAAGGCTGGTGTTTCGTCTCACACATACACCAATAAAGATCCTCACCTTTCTTTGATTAAAATATTTATTTCTTTATATAGGCAGTGAATAGCCCCTTGGTTAATGGAAAAAGAGAGATTCTGTGTTCTTCAAAAATAGCATAGTCTATAGCGTATAATATACGAATAAATATTGTACGGTACGAAATTACACATGCATGGAGATGCCAATTAATGCAAATCATATGCACCGAATAATCACAAAATATGAATCTGGTTCGTCAGTGATGTACCTGGTTATTTAAATAGCCATGTATTGCCTCAATATCTCTGTATGTGTAATGACACGGTTTCGAAATCATGTCTTTAAACAGAGCACGAGGAGTTATGCGACCGTATGAACTCGACAATTTAGGGACATATGTGCGAAAGTTTTTTTGAAATAAGTGCATAGGCGACGATTGTTTAAATAACTTTTGCAATAAGTTGCCTTCTACTTCGATTAAAAAAATTAATGTATATTTTTCAAACCTGTAATTGAAATTTAAGGAAAAGGGTCTTTTACAAATATATTTTTAAGAATGTGGCGTCTGTCACTAGATAACATAATACTGAGTTTATGGATTTTTCCGTCATGGCTAGTTTAGATTTAACATTTATAAATTCTTCGTATAGCAATTGTTAACTCATAGGTCAGTTCTTACACTTTTGTTCTTTTTCCTAGAATTTTACGAACGGAATGCTCCCTGGGTACTTATTTCACGAGACTGGGCGTATTTCGGAGGTTCGAACTTTCACAATAAACTGCACGATTAAATCCAATGGAAGCGCAAGCATTTCTGATATCCAAAGGTTTGTGTGATTTTATACACTCGATATTAATTAGGAATGGTGCTTACCATGGCATTGGGGCCAGGTGGCCGAGTGGTGTAAAGTGCTCGCCCTTACCGATTACTGCCGTCTCACCTCTGTCCGCACGAGTTTCATTCTCGGATTCGGCCATTGTAGATATGTGAGAAAGCTACCAGTAGCTTCCAATGATTCTGTGGTTCTTCCTGGAATTCTTCCTCCGCAAATTCCACTGGCTGCGATGTATAACCGCTGATAAATGGCGTTAACCCTCTACCACGCAAAAAAAAAAAAAATTAAAGACAAAACAACAACAAATACACTGGCAATGATTGTCTCTGCATTTAAACATTGTCGTCTTTATTTGTTAGATGTAAGATTTTTACGAGACATTTTGTAACAACGTACAAGGGATATCCATTTTATTAGCGTTTAATTGACCCATCGAAAATTAGATATTCGGAAATATGTATCTATTTGCTCGAAATGTGATTACCTTATTTTCCATTTGTATTACAAGTGATATTGTTCAAGTATAACATTGAGGAGAGTGATACGTGAGTTTAGGGAATACAGAAGACTTGCATTTTTTTTTTAAAAAACCGGTTGAGGGGGAAATTTGTTGTTTCTGCGCCATAAAAATTGCCATATTCAATTCCATAAGCTCAGTGATGTTGTACCATATTTGTACAATGTAAACTCGAAAACAGAAACAATTTAAAATTTTCATTTTTCTGGTCATATGATTTTGCTGTTTGACCAGTGATGTAGTAACCGTCCAAGCAGCTGTTTGTGACGTTTATCATTTGTCTTGTTCTCAATCTACCCAACTGATATAATAAACGATTTTATCTGGGCGAACTGTGTGTCAAATTGTTATATACTTTTGCCTTGTTGTTCTCAATCTACCCAACTGGTATAATGAATTATTTAATCTGGGCGGACGTTATGTCAAACTATTATATACTTTTGGTTGCTCATAATTTCCTTCATTAATTCGTTAGATCAAACATTTCTTAATAATAATTATGACTTAGCACAGTCATTTTGAAAAAGATAATTTGCTTGGAATTTTAAAAAAAATCACATTTGTATTTGTATCTTTCCTATAATTCTAATTTTGTAACTTTGATATTTAATAGTGGGGATTAGTGTAATCGACGTAATACAAATGTGTGAGACCGAATGTCACAACGTTTCATACCAATCATACCAGAGATGAAGTATAGAACAGCTATAATACCCAAAGCTAGGACGGTTTCAAATATGTTTACCTATTTTGGAAATAATCGATCGTCGCTTCCATTTTGGGTTATTTTCAACTGGAAAGGGCTGGGGTAGTTTTGTGGAAGGGGTAATTGTATTTTATCTACCGTGCGAAATAGTGGCTTGACAATATTTCTCTCCGTCTGCTTGCATGTATATTTATTGCATTTTATGACATAAGATGGAGTGTCTATATTATTCCCGTTGACACGTCGACACTTTGTGCAATATTTTCATTTTCAGATGTCACATCTAATAACGGATGTTATTTACCTTTGTACGGAAGTTACTGGCAATATTCCTCTGTTTTCAATGACACTTGTACCAATGTACTACAATAATGACAGTGTAATAATTGGAGAGCTGGTGAATTGTGTGGGTTTAATCTGATTCTGAGCAGTCACCTTCGCTGAGTAAGCCATTTCCATTGTTTAGTAATTAGATTATATTCAGTCATCATTATTAATCCGATTAATTTTATCTCTTACAGAAATATCACCATTAATCCATTGCCTCCTCTTGATATTTGTGATTTCAACCTGACGGTCTTGGGGGGAAACAACGGATATTATCTCGGACAGGAGATGAAAGTAATCTTGACGGCAGCAGGTGAGATCTTTTAAAATATAAATATTTCTTTACGAAACCAATTGATCAAATTAACACATTTTAGAGGATCATCTTCAACTCGGATGAGTCATTACTTTTGTATTCCAGTAGTTCTGTTTAATATGGTGTGTTTCACGATTAAAATCTACTTTCTGCTTCGTGGCACCAAACTGTTAAATTTGCATTTATCATCATTTTTAAAAACTCGTATTTCCTTATTTTCCTGCTTATTTCCTGCTTTTACATTGTTGTTTCTATGCAGTTGTTGGCGGTGCTGCTGTTTTGCATTTAGTTGAGTTTTTTGCTTATTTGCTAGCACTTTCATGTACATGTTACACCATTTATGAATTACCAATTAACACCAGCACATACATTAAAGGTTTCCCCACGTGAAGTCAACTAGGTCATTAATCTTCTTGCTTTTTTAACTATGTAATCCCGTGCACTTATGAGAATGTTTGAAGATACAGACACATTATTGTGTAACTACTTTATACTAACATGTAGATTTTGGATATCATGTTACTTTATACTAACATGTAGATTTTGGATATTATGTTACTTTATACTAACATGTAGATTTTGGATATTATGTTACTTTATACTAACATGTAGATTTTGGATATTATGTTACTTTATACTAACATGTAGATTTTGGATATTATGTTACTTTATACTAACATGTAAATTTTGGATATCATGTTACTTTATACTAACATGTAGATTTTGGATATTATGTTACTTTATGCTAACATGTAGATTTTGGATATCATGTTACTTTATACTAACATGTAGATTTTGGATATCTGTTACTTTATATTCATTTAGATTTTGGATATCTGTTACTTTATACTAACATGTAGATTTTGGATATCATGTTATTTTATACTGACATGTAGATTTTGGATATCATGTTAGGACGTTTATTATTCACCTTTAATCAGTCACTTAAATTAATAGGTGCTGTTGAAGAACATTTTAAAGTCAGACGCAAAATGTCCTCACGCGCTCTAGCAAAATGTTATTTGGGCTCCGAAACCACAAAATTATGCCATTTACCCACATATGTTTGTCCTTTATCTTGCTGTTTCAAGAAAATGTGTTTGAATTTATCGTTTCGGAAATTATATCACAATTATTTGTTATGAAAGTTCAGATAAAATACGATTTTTTAATTACAGGGCCTTACAGTATTACCCCAGAAAAATGCATTGCATCTTCGTCTGTCAATCCAAACATTAGTATTGTATTATGGGATAACGGGTAAGTAACTTCTACTACTGATATCATCACTACTTCCACTAATGCTACTAACACTTCTTCTACTACTGCTATCACTACTTCTACTACTGCTACTATCACTTCTTCTACTACTGCTACTATCACTACTTCCACTACTGCTATCACTACTTCTACTACTGCTATTATCACTACTTCTACTACTGCTATCACTACTTCTACTACTGCTACCATCACTACTTCTACTACTGTTATCACTACTTCCACTGCTGCTATCACTACTTCTACTACTGCTATCACTACTTCTACTGCTATTATCACTACTTCTGCTACTGCTATCACTAGTTCTACTACTGCTACTATCACTAATTATACTACTGCTATTATCACTACTTCTACTACTGCTATCACTACTTCTACTGCTGCTATCACTACTTCTACTACTAATATCACTACTTCTACTACTGCTATTATCACTACTTCTACTACTGCTATCACTACTTCTACTGCTATTATCACTACTTCTACTACTGTTATCACTACTTCTACTACAGCTATCACTACTTCTACTACTGCTATCACTACTTCTACTACTGCTACTATCACTACTTCTCTTACTGTTATCACTACTTCTACTACTGCTACTATCACTTCTTCTACTACTGTTATCACTACTTCTACTACTGCTACTATCACTACTTCTACTACTGCTATTATCACTACTTCTACTACTGCTATCACTACTTCTACTACTGCTACTATCACTTCTTCAACTACTGTTATCATAAATTCTACTACTGCTAGTATCACTTCTTCTACTACTGTTATCACTACTTCTACTGCTATTATCACTACTTCTACTACTGCTATCACTTCTTCTACTACTGCTATCACTACTTCTACTGCTATTATCACTACTTCTACTACTGCTATCACTACTTCTACTACTGTTATCACTTCTTCTACTACTGCTATCACTACTTCTACTACTGCTACTATCACTACTTTTACTAATGCTACAATCAAAACGTCAACTACTGCTACTATCACTACTTCTCCTACTGCTACTATCACTACTTCTACTACTGCTATCACTACTTCTACTACTGCTATCATTACTTCTACTACTGCTACTATCACTTCTTCTACTACTGCTACTAACACTACTTCTACTACTGCTATTATCACTACTTCCACTACTGCTATCACTACTTCTACTGCTATTATCACTACTTCTACTAATGCTATCACTACTTCTACTACTGCTACTATCACTTCTTCTACTACTGTTATCACTAATTCTACTACTGCTATTATCACTACTTCTACTACTGCTATCACTACTTCTACTACTGTTATCACTTCTTCTACTACTGCTACTATCACTTCTTCTACTACTGCTATTATCACTACTTCTACTGCAGCTGTTATCATTACTTCTACTACTGCTACTATTACTACTTCTACTACAGCTATTATCACTACTTCAACTACTGCTATCACTATTTCTACTACTGTTATCACTACTTCTACTATTGCTACTATCACTACTTCTACTACTGCTACTATCACTACTTCTACTACTGTTATCACTACTTCTACTACAACTATCACTACTTCTACTACTGCTATCACTACTTCTACTACTGCTACTATCACTTCTTCTACTACTGTTATCACTACTTCTACTACTGCTACCATCACTTCTTCTACTACTGCTACTATCACTACTTCCACTACTGATATCACTACTTCTACTACTGCTATTATCACTACTTCTACTACTGATATCACTACTTCTACTACTGCTACTATCACTACTTCTACTACTGTTATCACTACTTCCACTACATCTATCACTACTTCTACCACTGCTATCACTACTTCTACTGCTATTATCAATACTTCTGCTACTGCTATCACTAGTTCTACTACTGCTACTATCACTAATTCTACTACTGCTATTATCACTACTTCTACTACTGCTATCACTACTTCTACTGCTACTATCACTACTTCTACTACTAATATCACTACTTCTACTACTGCTACTATCACTACTTCTACTACTGCTATCACTACTTCTACTGCTATTATCACTACTTCTACTACTGTTATCACTACTTCTACTACAGCTATCACTACTTCTACTACTGCTATCACTACTTCTACTACTGCTACTATCACTACTTCTCTTACTGTTATCACTACTTCTACTACTGCTATTATCACTTCTTCTACTACTGTTATCACTACTTCTACCTCTGCTACTATCACTACTTCTACTACTGATATTATCACTACTTCTACTACTGCTATCACTACTTCTACTGCTACTATCACTACTTCTACTACTGTTATCACTACTTCTACTACTGCTACTATCACTTCTTCAACTACTGTTATCATAAATTCTACTACTGCTAATATCACTTCTTCTACTACTGTTATCACTACTTCTACTGCTATTATCACTACTTCTACTACTGCTATCACTACTTCTACTACTGCTATCACTACTTTTACTGCTATTATCACTACTTCTACTACTGCTATCACTACTTCTACTACTGTTATCACTTCTTCAACTACTGCTATCACTACTTCTACTACTGCTACTAACACTACTTTTACTAATGCTACAATCAAAACTTCTACTACTGCTACTATCACTACTTCTACTACTGCTACTATCACTACTTCTACTACTTCTATCACTACTTTTACTACTGCTATCATTACTTCTACTACTGCTACTATCACTTCTTCTCTACTGCTACTATCACTACTTCTACAACTGCTATTATCACTACTTCTACTACTGCTATCACTACTTCTACTGCTATTATCACTACTTCTACTACTGCTATCACTACTTCTACTACTGCTACTATCACTTCTTCTACTACTGTTATCACTACTTCTACTACTGCTATTATCACTACTTCTCCTACTGCTATCACTACTTCTGCTACTGTTATCACTTCTTCTACTACTGCTACTATCACTTCTTCTACTACTGCTATTATCACTACTTCTACTACAGCTGTTATCATTACTTCTACTACTGCTACTATTACTACTTCTACTACAGCTATTATCACTACTTCTACTACTGCTATCACTATTTCTACTACTGTTATCACTACTTCTACTATTGCTACTATCACTACTTCTACGACTGCTACTATAACTACTTCTACTACTGTTATCACTACTTCTACTACTGCTATTATCACTACTTCTACTACTGTTATCACTACTTCTACTACAGCTATCACTACTTCTACTACTGCCATCACTACTTCTACTACTGCTACTATCACAACTTCTACTACTGCTATCACTACTTCTACTACTGCTACTATCTCTTCTTCTACGACTGTCATCACTACTTCTACTACTGCCCTTATCATTACTTCTACTACTGCTACTATTACTACTTCTACTACAGCTATTATCACTACTTCTACTATTGTTATCACTATTTCTACTACTGTTATCACTACTTCTACTATTGCTACTATCACTACTTCTACTACTGCTACTATAACTACTTCTACTACTGTTATCACTACTTCTACTACCGCTGTTATCATTACTTCTACTACTGCTACTATTACTACTTCTACTACAGCTATTATCACTACTTCTACTACTGCTATCACTATTTCTACTACTGTTATCACTACTTCTACTATTGCTACTATCACTACTTCTACTACTGCTACTATAACTACTTCTACTACTGTTATCACTACTTCTACTACTGCTATTATCACTACTTCTACTACTGTTATCACTACTTCTACTACAGCTATCACTACTTCTACTACTGCCATCACTACTTCTACTACTGCTACTATCACAACTTCTACTACTGCTATCACTACTTCTACTACTGCTACTATCACTTCTTCTACGACTGTCATCACTACTTCTACTACTCCTATTAAAACTACTTCCACTACTGCTATCACTACTTCTACTGCTGTTATCACTTCTTCTACTACTGCTACTATCACTTCTTCTACTACTGCTATTATCACTACTTCTACTACAGCCCTTATCATTACTTCTACTACTGCTACTATTACTACTTCTACTACAGCTATTATCACTACTTCTACTACTGCTATCACTATTTCTACTACTGTTATCACTACTTCTACTATTGCTACTATCACTACTTCTACTACTGCTACTATCACTACTTCTACTACTGCTATCACTACTTCTACTACTGCTACTATCACTTCTTCTACTACTGTTATCACTACATCTACTACAGCTATCACTACTTCTACTACTGCTATAACTATTTCTACTACTGCTACTATCACTACTTCTACTACTGCTACTATTACTACTTCTACTACAGCTATTATCACTACTTCTACTACTGCAATCACTATTTCTACTACTGTTGTCACTACTTCTACAATTGCTACTATCACTACTTCTACTACTGCTACTATCACTACTTCTACTACTGTTATCACTACTTCTACTACTGCTATCACTACTTCTACTACTGATATTATCACTACTTCTACTACTGTTATCACTACTTCTACTACAGCTATCACTACTTCTATTACTGCTACTATCACTACTTCTACTACTGCTACTATAACTACTTCTACTACTGTTATCACTACTTCTACTACAGCTGTTATCATTACTTCTACTACTGCTACAATTACTACTTCTACTACAGCTATTATCACTACTTCTACTACTGCTATCACTATTTCTACTACTGTTATCACTACTTCTACTATTGCTACTATCACTACTTCTACTACTGCTACTATAACTACTTCTACTACTGTTATCACTACTTCTACTACTGCTATTATCACTACTTCTACTACTGTTATCACTACTTCTACTACAGCTATCACTACTTCTACTACTGCCATCACTACTTCTACTACTGCTACTATCACAACTTCTACTACTCCTATCACTACTTCTACTACTGCTACTATCACTTCTTCTACGACTGTCATCACTACTTCTACTACTGCTATTAAAACTACTTCCACTACTGCTATCACTACTTCTACTACTGTTATCACTTCTTCTACTACTGCTACTATCACTTCTTCTCCTACTGCTATTATCACTACTTCTACTACAGCCCTTATCATTACTTCTACTACTGCTACTATTACTACTTCTACTACAGCTATTATCACTACTTCTACTACTGTTATCACTACTTCTACTACTACTATCACTACTTCTACTACTGCTATCACTACTTCTACTACTGCTACTATCACTTCTTCTACTACTGTTATCACTACTTCTACTACTGCTATTATCACTACTTCCACTACTGTTATCACTACTTCTACTACAGCTATCACTACTTCTACTACTGCCATCACTACTTCTACTACTGCTACTATCACAACTTCTACTACTGCTATCACTACTTCTACTACTGCTACTATCACTTCTTCTACGACTGTCATCACTACTTCTACTACTGCTATTAAAACTACTTCCACTACTGCTATCACTACTTCTACTACTGTTATCACTTCTTCTACTACTGCTACTATCACTTCTTCTACTACTGCTATTATCACTACTTCTACTACAGCCCTTATCATTACTTCTACTACTGCTACTATTACTACTTCTACTACAGCTATTATCACTACTTCTACTACTGCTATCACTATTTCTACTACTGTTATCACTACTTCTACTATTGCTACTATCACTACTTCTACTACTGCTACTATCACTACTTCTACTACTGCTATCACTATTTCTACTACTGTTATCACTACTTCTACTATTGCTACTATCACTACTTCTACTACTGCTACTATAACTACTTCTACTACTGTTATCACTTCTTCTACTACTGCTACTATCACTTCTTCTACTACTGCTATTATCACTACTTCTACTATAGCCCTTATCATTACTTCTACTACTGCTACTATTACTACTTCTACTACAGCTATTATCACTACTTCTACTACTGTTATCACTACTTCTACTACTACTATCACTACTTCTACTACTACTATCACTACTTCTACTACTGCTATCACTACTTCTACTACTGCTACTATCACTTCTACTACTGTTATCACTACTTCTACTACTGCTATTATCACTACTTCTACTACTGTTATCACTACTTCTACTACAGCTATCACAACTTCTACTACTGCTATCACTACTTCTACTACTGCTACTATCACTTCTTCTACGACTGTCATCACTACTTCTATTACTGCTATTAAAACTTCTTCCACTACTGCTATCACTACTTCTACTACTGTTATCACTTCTTCTACTACTGCTACTATCACTTCTTCTACTACTGCTATTATCACTACTTCTACTACAGCCCTTATCATTACTTCTACTACTGCTACTATTACTACTTCTACTACAGCTATTATCACTACTTCTACTACTGCTATCACTATTTCTACTACTGTTATCACTACTTCTACTATTGCTACTATCACTACTTCTACTACTGCTACTATCACTACTTCTACTACTGCTATCACTACTTCTACTACTGCTGCTATCACTTCTTCTACTACTGTTATCACTACATCTACTACAGCTATCACTACTTCTACTACTGCTATCACTATTTCTACTACTGCTACTATCACTACTTCTACTACTGCTACTATTACTACTTCTACTACAGCTATTATCACTACTTCTACTACTGCTATCACTATTTCTACTACTGTTGTCACTACTTCTACAATTGCTACTATCACTAATTCTACTACTGCTACTATCACTACTTCTACTACTGTTATCACTACTTCTACTACTGCTATCACTACTTCTACTACTGATATTATCACTACTTCTACTACTGTTATCGCTACTTCTACTACAGCTATCACTACTTCTACTACTGCTATCACTACTTCTACTACTGCTACTATCACTACTTCTACTACTGCTATCACTACTTCTACTACTGCTAATATCACTACTTCTACTACTGCTACTATAACTACTTCTACTAGAGCTATTATCACTACTTCTACTATTGATATCACTATTTCTACTACTGTTATCACTACTTCTACTATTGCTACTATCACTACTTCTACTACTGCTATTATCACTACTTCTACTACTGCTATCACTACTTCAACTACTGCTATCACTACTTCTACTGCTATTATCAGTACTTCTACTACTGTTATCATTACTTCTACTACTGCTATCACTACTTCTACTACTGCTACTATCACATCTTCAACTAGAGCTATTATCACTACTTCTACTACTGCTATTACTACTTCAACTACTGCTATCACTACTTCTACTGCTATTATCACTACTTCTATTACTTTTATCATTACTTCTACTACTGCTATCACTACTTCTACTACTGCTACTATCACTTCTTCTACTACTGTTATCACTACTTCTACTACTGATAATATCACTTCTTCTACTACTGTTATCACTACCTCTACTGCTATGATAACTACTTCTACTACTGTTATCACTACTTCTACAATTGCTACTATCACTACTTCTACTACTGCTACTATCACCACTACTACTACTGTTATCACTACTTCTACTACTGCTATCACTACTTCTACTACTGATATTATCACTACTTCTACTACTGTTATCACTACTTCTACTACAGCTATCACAACTTCTACTACTGCTATCACTACTTCTACTACTGCTACTATCACTACTTCTACTACTGCTATCACTACTTCTACTACTGCTAATATCACTACTTCTACTACTGCTACTATAACTACTTCTACTAGAGCTATTATCAATACTTAAACTACTGCTATCACTATTTCTACTACTGTTGTCACTACTTCTACTATTGCTACTATCACTACTTCTACTACTGCTATTATCACTACTTCTACTACTGCTATCACTACTTCAACTACTGCTATCACTACTTCTACTGCTATTATCAGTACTTCTACTACTGTTATCATTACTTCTACTACTGCTATCACTACTTCTACTACTGCTACTATCACTTCTTCTACTACTGTTATCACTACTTCTACTACTGCTAATATCACTTCTTCTACTACTGTTATCACTACCTCTACTGCTATGATCACTACTTCTACTACTGTTATCACTACTTCTACAACTGCTACTACCACTTCTTCTACTACTGCTACTATCACTACTTCTACTACTGTAATCACTATTTCTACTACTGCTATCACTACTTCTACTACTGATATTATCACTACTTCTACTACCGTTATCACTACTTCTACTACAGCTATCACTACTTCTACTACTGCTATCACTACTTCTACTACTGCTACTATCACTACTTCTACTACTGCTATCACTACTTCTACTACTGCTACTATCACTACTTCTACTACTGCTACTATTACTACTTCTACTAGAGCTATTATCACTACTTCTACTACTGCTATCACTATTTCTACTACTGTTATCACTACTTCTACTATTGCTACTATCACTACTTCTACTACTGCTACTATTACTACTTCTACTAGAGCTATTATCACTACTTCTACTACTGCTATCACTATTTCTACTACTGTTATCACTACTTCTACTATTGCTACTATCACTACTTCTACTATTGCCACTATCACTACTTCTACTCCTGCTACTATCACTACTTCTACTACTGTTATCACAACTTCTACTACTCCTATCACTACTTCTACTACTGCTACAATCACTACTTCTACTACTGCTATTATCACCACTTCTACTACTGCTATCACTACTTCAACTACTGCTATCACTACTTCTACTGCTATTATCACTACTTCTACCACAGCTATCACTACTTCTACTACTGCTATCACTACTTCTACTACTGCTACTATCACTACTTCTACTGCTGTTATCACTACTTCTACAATTGCTACTATCACTACTTCTACTATTGCTACTATCACTACTTCTACTACTGCTACTATCACTACTTCTACTACTGTTATCACAACTTCTACTACTGCTATCACTACTTCTACTACTGCTACAATCACTACTTCTACTACTGCTAATATCACCACTTCTACTACTGCTATCACTACTTCAACTACTGTCATCACTACTTCTACTGCTATTATCACTACTTCTACTACAGCTATCACTACTTCTACTACTGCTATAACTACTTCTACTACTGCTGCTATCACTACTCTACTACTGTTATCACTACTTCTACTATTGCTACTATCACTACTTCTACTATTGCTACTATCACTACTTCTACTACTGTTATCACAACTTCTACGACTGCTATCACTACTTCTACTACTGCTACAATCACTACTTCTACTACTGCTATTATCACCGCTTCTACTACTGCTATCACTACTTCAACTACTGCTATCACTACTTCTACTGCTACAATCACTACTTCTACTACTGTTATCACTACTTCTACTACTGCTATCACTACTTCTACTACTGATATTATCACTACTTCTAATACTGTTATCACTACTTCTACTACAGCTATCACTAGTTCTACTACTGCTACTATCACTAATTCTACTACTGCTATTATCGCTACTTCTACTACTGCTATCACTACTTCTACTGCTACTATCACTACTTCTACTACTAATATCACTACTTCTACTACTGCTACTATCACTACTTCTACTACTGCTATCACTAATTATACTGCTATTATCACTACTTCTACTACTGTTTTCACTACTTCTATTACAGCTATCACTACTTCTACTACTGCTATCACTACTTCTACTACTGCTACTATCACTACTTCTCATACTGTTATCACTACTTCTACTACTGCTACTATCACTTCTTCTACTACTGTTATCACTACTTCTACTACTGCTACTATCACTACTTCTACTACTGATATTATCACTACTTCTACTACTGCTATCACTGCTTCTACTGCTACTATCACTACTTCTATTACTGCTATCATAAATTCTACTACTGCTAATATCACTTCTTCTTCTGCTGTTAGCACTACTTCTACTGCTATTATCACTACTTCTACTACTGCTATCACTACTTCTACTACTGCTATCACTACTTCTACTACTGTTATCACTTCTTCAACTACTGCTATCACTTCTTCTACTACTGCTACTATCACTACTTTTACTAATGCTACAATCAAAACTTCTACTACTGCTACTATCACTACTTCTACTACTGCTACTATCACTACTTCTACTACTGCTATCACTACTTCTACTACTGCTATCATTATTTCTACTACTGCTACTATCACTTCTACTACTGCTACTATCACTACTTCTACAACTGCTATTATCACTACTTCTACTACTGCTATCACTACTTCTACTGCTATTGTCACTACTTCTACTACTATCACTACATCTACTACTGCTACTATCACTTCTTCTACTACTGTTATCAATACTTCTACTACTGCTATTATCTTTACTTCTACTACTGCTATCACTACTTCTACTTCTGTTATCACTTCTTCTACTACTGCTACTATCACTTCTTCTACTACTGCTATTATCACTACTTCTACTACAACTATTATCATTACTTCTACTACTGCTACTATTACTACTTCTACTACAGCTATTATCACTACTTCTACTACTGCTATCACTATTTCTACTACTGTTATCACTACTTCTACTATTGCTACTATCACTACTTCTACTACTGCTACTATCACTACTTCTACTACTGTTATCACTACTTCTACTACTACTATCACTACTTCTACTACTGCTATCACTACTTCTACTACTGCTACTATCACTTCTTCTACTACTGTTATCACTACTTCTACTACTGCTATTATCACTACTTCTACTACTGTTATCACTACTTCTACTACAGCTATTACTACTTCTACTACTGCCATCACTACTTCTACTACTGCTACTATCACAACTTCTACTACTGCTATCACTACTTCTACTACTGCTACTATCACTACTTCTACTACTGCTATTATCACTACCTCTACTACTGCTATCACTAATTCTACTACTGCTATCGCTACTTCTACTGCTGTTATCACTACTTCTACTACTGCTAACAATACTTCTACTACAGCTTTCACTACTTCTACTACTGCTATCACTACTTCTACTACTGCTACTCTCACTACTTCTACTACTGTTATCACTACTTCTACTACTGCTACTATCACTTCTTCTACTACTGTTATCACTACTTCTACTACTGCTAATATCACTTCTTCTACTACTGTCATCACTACTTCAACTACTGCTATCACTACTTCTACTGCTATTATCACTACTTCTACTACTGCTATCACTACTTCTACTACTTCTACTATCACTAATTCTACTACTGCTATCACTACTTCTACTACTGCTACTATCACTACTTCTACTACTGCTACTATCACTTCTTCTACTACTGCCATCACTACTTCTACTACTGTTATCACTTCTTCAACTACTGCTATCACTACTTCTACTACTGCTACTATCACTACTTTTACTACTGCTACAATCAAAACTTCTACCTCTGCTACTAACACTACTTCTACTACTGCTACTATCACTACTTCTACTACTGTTATCACTACTTCTACTACTGCTAATATCACTACTTCTACTACTGCTACTATTACTACCTCTACTAGAGCTATTATCACTACTTCTACTACTGCTATTACTACTTCAACTACTGCTATCACTACTTCTACTGCTATTATCACCACTTCTATTACTGTTATTATTACTTCTACTACTGCTATCACTACTTCTACTACTGCTACTATCACTTCTTCTACTACTGTTATCACTACTTCTACTACTGATAATATCACTTCTTCTACTACTGTTATCACTACCTCTACTGCTATGATAACTACTTCTACTACTGTTATCACTACTTCTACAATTGCTACTATCACTACTTCTACTACTGCTACTATCACTACTACTACTACCGTTATCACTTCTTCTACTACTGCTATCACTACTTCTACTACTGATATTATCACTACTTCCACTACTGTTATCACTACTTCTACTACAGCTATCACTACTTCTACTACTGCTATCACTACTTCTACTACTGCTACTATTACTACTTCTACTACTGCTATCACTACTTCTACTACTGCTACTATCACTACTTCTACTACTGCTACTATTACTACTTCTACTAGAGCTATTATCACTACTTCTACTACTGCTATCACTATTTCCACTACTGTTATCACAACTTCTACTATTGCTACTATCACTACTTCTACTACTGCTACTATCACTACTTCCACTACTGTTATCACAACTTCTACTACTGCTATCGCTACTTCTACTACTGAAACAATCACTACTTCTACTACTGCTATTATCACTACTTCTACTACTGCTATCACTACTTCAACTACTGCTATCACTACTTCTACTGCTATTATCACTACTTCTACTACTGTTATCATTACTTCTACTACTGCTATCACTACTTCTACTACTGCTACTATCACTTCTTCTACTACTGTTATCACTACTTCTACCACTGCTAATATCACTTCTTCTACTACTGTTATCACGACCTCTACTGCTATGATCACTACTTCTACTACTGCTATCACTACTTCTACTACTGTTATCACTACTTCTACTGCTATTATCACTACTTCTACTACTGCTATCACTACTTCTACTACTGCTACTATCACTACTTCTACTACTGCTATCACTACTTCTACTACTGCTACTATCACCACATCTACTACTGCTACTATCACTTCTTCTACTACTGCTATCACTACTTCTACTACTGCTACTATCACTACTTTTACTACTGCTACAATCAAAACTTCTACTACTGCTACTATCACTACTTCTACTAATGCTACTATCACTACTTCTACACCTGCTACTATCACTTACTTCTACTACTGCCATCACTACTTCTACTACTGCTACTATCACTACTTCTACTACTGTTATCACTACTTCTACTACTGCTATCACTACTTCTACTATTGCTATCACTACTTCTACTCCTGCTACTATCACTTCTTCTACTACTGTTATCACTACTTCTACTACTGCCATTATCACTACTTCTACTACAGCTATCACTACTTCTACTGCTATCACTACTTCTACTACTGATACTATCACAACTTCTACTACTGCTATCACTACTTCTACTACTGCTACTGTCACTTCTTCTACTACTGTTATCACTACTTCTACTACTGCTACTATCACTACATCTACTACTGCTATCACTTCTTCTACTACTGCTCTCACTACTTCTACTACTGTTATCACTTCTTCTACTACTGCTATCACTACTTCTACTACTGCTACTATCACTACTTCTACTACTGCTACTCTCACTACTTCTACTACTGTTATCACTACTTCTACTACTGCTACTATCACTTCTTCTACTACTGTTATCACTACTGCTATTACTGCTAATACCACTTCTTCTACTACTGTTATCACTACTTCTACTACTGCTATCACTACTTCTGCTGCTATTATCACTACTTCTACTACTGCTATCACTACTTCTACTACTTCTACTATCACTACTTCTACTACTGCTATCACTACCTCTACTACTGCTACTATCACTACTTCTACTACTGCTACTATCACTTCTTCTACTACTGCTATCACTACTTCTACTACTGTTATCACTTCTTCAACTACTGCTATCACTACTTCTACTACTGCTACTATCACTACTTTTACTACTGCTACAATCAAAACTTCTACTACTGCTACTATCACTACTTCTACTTCTGCTACTATCACTACTTCTACTACAGTTATCACTGCTTTTACTACTGCTATCACTACTTCTACTACTGCTACTGTCACTTCTTCTACTCCTGCTACTATCACTACTTCTACTACTGCTATTATCGCTACTTCTACTACTGCTATCAGTACCTCTACTGCTATTATCACTACTTCTACTACTGCTATCACTACTTCTACTACTGCTATTATCACTTCTTCTACTACTGTTATCACTACTTTTACTACTGCTATTATCACTACTTCTACTACTGCTATCACATTTTCTACTACTGTTATCACTTCTTCTACTACTGGTACTATCACTTCTTCTACTACTGCTATTATCACTACTTCTACTTCTGCTGTTATCAGTACTTCTATTACTGCTACTATTACTACTTCTACTACAGCTACTATCACTACTTCTACTACTAATATCACTACTTCTACTACTGTTATCACATCTTCTACTACTGCTATCACTACTTCTATTCCTGCTATCACTACTTCTACTACTGCTCCTATCACATCTTCTATTACTGCTATTATCGCTACTTCTACTACTGCTACTATTACTACTTCTACTACAGCTATTATCACTGCTTCTACTACTGCTATCACTATTTCTACTACTGTTATCACTACGTCTACTACTTCTACTATCACTACTTCTACTACTGCTACTATCACTACTTCTACTACTGTTATCACTACTTCTACTACTGCTATCACTACTTCTACTACTGTTATCACTTCTTCTACTACTGCTACTATCACTTCTTCTACTACTGCTATTATCACTACTTCTACTACTGCTGTTATCACTACTTCTACTACTGCTACTATCACTACTTCTACTACAGCTACTATCGCTACTTCTACTACTGCTACTATCACTACTTCTACTACAGCTATCACTACTTCTACTACTGCTATTATCACTACTTCTACTACTGCTACTATCACTACTTCTACTACTGCTACTATCACTACTTCTACTACAGCTATCACTACTCCTACTACTGATATCACTACTTCTACTACTGCTATTATCACTACTTCTACTACAGCTATCACTTCTTTTACTACTGCTACTGTCACTACTTCTACTACTATTATCACTACTTCTACTACTGCTACTATCACTACTTCTACTACAGCTATTATCACTACTTCTTCTACTGTTATCACTACTTCTATTACTGCTACTATCACTACTTCTACTACTGCTACTATCACTGCTTCTACTACAGCTATTATCACTACTTCTACTACTGTTATCACTACTTCTACTACTGCTTTTATCACTACTTCTACTACTGCTACTATCACTACTTCTACTACAGCTATCTCTACTTCGACTACTGCTATCACTACTTCTTCTACTGCTACTATCACTACTTCTACTACTACTACTTTCACTACTTCTACTCCTGCTATTATCACTACTTCTACTGCTGTTATCACTACTTCTACTGCTATTATCACTACTTCTACTACTGTTATCACTACGTCTACTACTGCTACTATCACTGCTTCTACTACAGCTACTATCACTACGTTTACTACTGATATCACTTCTACTACTGCTACTATCACTACTTCTACTGATGCTACTATCACTATTTCTACTTATGCTGCTATCACTACTTCCACTACTGGTATTATCACTACTTCTACTACTGCTGTTATCACTACTTCTACTACTGCTACTATCACTACTTCTATTACTGCTGCTATCACAACTGCTACTACTGCTACTATCACTACTTCTGCTACTGCTACTTTCACTACTTCTACCACTAATATCACTATTTCTACTATTGCTACTATCACTTCTTCTACTACTGCTGTTATCACTACTTCCACTACTGCTACTATCACTACTTCTACTACTGCTATTATCACTACTTCTACTACTGCTATCACTACTTCTGCTACTGTTATCACATCTTCTCCTACTGCTACTATCACTACTTCTGCTACTGCTACTATCACTACTTCAACTACTGCTATTATCACTACTTCTACTACTGCTACTATCACTACTTCTACTACTGCTACTATCACTACTTCTACTACAGCTACTATCACTACTTCTACTACTGCTACTATTACTACTTCTACTACAGCTACTATCACTACTTCTACTACTGCTACTATCACTACTTCTACTACAGCTATCACTACTTCTGCTAGTGCCATTATCACTACTTCTACTACAGCTATCACTTCTTCTACTACTGCTACTATCACTACTTCTACTACTATTATCACTGCTTCTACTACTGCTACTATCACTACTTCTACTACAGCTATTATCACTACTTCTACTACTGTTATCACTACTTCTATTACTGCTACTATCACTACTTCTACTACTGCTACTATCACTACTTCTACTACAGCTGTTATCACTACTTCTACTACTGTTATCACTACTTCTACTACTGTTATTACTACTTCTACTACTGCTATTATCACTACTTCTACTACTGCTACTATCACTACTTCTACTACAGCTATCACTACTTCTACTACTGCTATCACTACTTCTACTACTGCTACTATCACTACTTCTACTACTGCTACTATCACTACTTCTACTACTGCTATTATCACTACTTCTACTACTGTTATCACTACTTCTACTACAGCTATCACTACTTCTACTACTGCTATCACTACTTCTACTACTGCTATTATCACTACTTCTACTACTGCTGTTATCACTACTTCTACTAATGCTACTATCACTACTTCTACTACTAATATCATTACTTCTACTATTGCTACTATCACTTCATTCGAGGTATAATCCGTTCTACTGATCTCTAAGTTGCGAATGGTCAGTTGCATTGAGATCGGTAGATGTACTCCTGACAGCAAAAAACATAAATTTACGATGGATATTTGAATATTTTGTTCTAACAACCGATTCTTTAAACTTGTCCAAAAAAATGTATATTAATATGCAGCGTGTAGCACACCAGACACATACGGATGTATGCATGCTCAGATTATTTTTCCTAGCAAAATGTCCGATCACCCATGTGCCTGATTCTGCTAGTGATGCTAGACATTATTATGGCTCGAACGTGTTGCAAAATGTCCACCAACCGTCCACACACATGTATACGAGATATCTATCCCCTCTATGACAATGTACCGGTGTATATATTTGCCGACGCGAAAGACTTGACACCATTTTGTCCATATTCTCCACACAGCTTTGATTTAGCTCCAAGTGGCGTGCGACCGAATCCCATTATTAAAGGCTATGCTGAGGAACTGGTAGCCTGAAAGCCGCCATGCAGTTGGACTTGACGTTTTCCAGCGTAGAAACAATACCACAGAGAGACTCGCGATTAATATTGGTATAATCAGGCCGTCAAAGTACCTAGATGCGAGATGATACAATGACGTACTGTTCACTATCAAAGAACTTCGATGTACAGAGCGCTAATATTTAGAACTTTGAAGTACAGGGCACTAATATTTAGAACTGTGATGTACAGGGCACTAATATTTAGAGCTGTGATGTACAGGGCACTAATATTTAGAGCTGTGATGTACAGGGCGCTAATATTTAGAACGTTGATGTACAAGGCGCTAATATTTAGAACTTTACTTGCCCATCCATACACTAAAAGGATAGAATAATAGTTAACAAGAATAATTATAGAATCGGTGTCAACCGGATAACAAGTAAAGAAAATCTCACTTTCTGAATTTAATATTTTGCATAAAGAAAACTAATATAACTTCACAAAGACTTCTAATATTTGATGACAACCCCAACATATTGTTTGTTATTGTCCGTCTTCTGTAACAAAATTGCAAACAAGAAAAAAGTCAATAACAATTGTAATAAACGCATTACTCTGCAATACCAAAATGAAAAGTCAATAACAATTGTATTAAACGTATTACTCTGAAATACCAAAACGAAAAGTCAATAACAATTGTACTATACACATAACTCTGAAATACCAAAATGAAACCCCACATTATTACTAACAGTGCAAACAAATATAGATGAGCAGTGATTCTGTCAGTGATGTTTGCATTATACGTATTGAATATGTACCCGAGAAGTGTTTTTATTAAAAAAACGAATAAACAATTAAGCAAACTAACAAACGGTTGAACTAACACCAAGAAGAATTTAGATACTCGCAATAAGCTAAATGTACACGGACATTATTTTAAAAATAATTTATTACCATTAAGACGACAAAGATGAGTGTGTGTGTGTGTGTGTGTGTGTGTGTATGAGAGAGAGAGAGAGAGAGAGAGAGAGAGAGAGAGAGAGAGAGAGAGAGAGAGAGAGAGAGAGAGAGAATTTAACTATTTAAACATATGTAGCAATAACATATATGCATTAGTATATCGAAACAGATATAGGTAGAAACAAGCTGAAATTCAGAAAAATGTTACGGTTTAGGTTTTGATAAATTAAATCGTTGCTTTTATTTCTTGCAAATTCAAAATATCGGCATTGATGACATTTTGATTTAATTAATACGGCTATTAGGTTCTACAAATGCGATACCACTGCAAAACTAAACAAAATTAATATTTTCATTGCCACCAGAAGGCATGCTAAGTCGAAAACGTTGGAAAAGCATATAACTACCATTCCGTATTCAACATTCGTGTCCTGAAATGAAAACTATGCGAGTTTATTAAGTTATTCGAGAGCCAAGTTCTCATTCGTGTTTTGGAATGAAAGCTATGCCGAGTGTCTCAAGTTATTCGAGAGCCAAGTTCTCATTCGTGTCCTGGAATGAAAGCTATTTAGAGTTTATTAAGTTGTTCAAGAGTCAAGTTCGCATTCGTGTCATGAAATGAAACCTATGCCGAGTTTGTTAAGTTGTTCGAGAATGAAGTTCGCATTCGTGTCATGAAATGAAAGCCATGCTAAATTTATTAAGTTGTTCAAGAGTCGAGTTCGCAGTTGTGTCCTGAAATAAAAGCCATGCTGAGTTTATTAGGTTGTTCGAGAACGAAGTTCGCATTCGTGTCATGAAATGAAATCTATGCCGAGTTTAGAAATATAAAGTTCGCATGATCAAGCTCTCCACAGAAAATGACATAACTATTTTCAGAATGTTTTATGTTTTCTAATTTCATGGTGTTTGTTTTTGTTTTTTAGTTTTTGTAGTCATATTATTATAGATTTTGTAAAGCGCTTTGAGCTTCTAAAGCTTAGGCGCTATATAAAATTATTATTATTATTATTATTATTATTATTATTATTATTATTATTATTATTATTATTATTATTATTATTATTTAGTAGGAGAACATTATAAACACGCCTATGCTGTTTCATCTGATATCTACATATGGTTTCCTCTCCAAATTTCAGAACCACTCAACGGCAAGATCTGCTGACAAACTTCAGTAGCTCTTGTAACAATACCCTCACTGCCACGATGTATGCCTTCCGATTTGTATATTCCAACAGTATTAGTCTTACCTGTACTGTGAGACCATGTGGAGTATGTGAAGATTTTATTTATTTATTTATTTATTTATTTATTTATTTATTTATTTATTTATTTATTTATTTATTTATTTATTTATTTATTTATCTCCCCATCTACTCAAAAGATTATTTACATATTTAACCAATCAATCCACCAATTGACCACCCAATACAGAGGCGTAGCTAGTGGGGGGGGGCAGAGGGGGGACAGATGTCCCCGGGCGCCAGACTAGTGGGGGCACCAAAATGGACTTTGAAATGGTTTGTATGTGGAATTTTTGCTGCAAATATGCAACTATGCGTTAGTTTTTCTTCTCTTTAATAGCCGTTAGCGTTACATTGGTTGGTGGTGATTTTATTGATGAAAATAATGGGTTTCAGAGTTGAGGGTGGTGGTGGCCATAAACATTTTTTTTTGTCCCCGGGCTCCAAAACAATCTATCTACGCTTCTGACCTGATAGATTGTTTACTCAACGATTCTCCAACAGCTTCACTTACCGTGAGTTTTTAATGTCAAACGTATTCATGGATTAACTTACTGTGAGTTGTTAATGTCAAACGTATTCATGAATTAACTTACCGTGAGTTTTTAATGTCAAACGTATTCATGGATTAACATGGACTCTAAGGGCTGCAGCTGTTGCCTAATTTAGACTCTTGAACGTATGAATCGAACATTCCAAGACCAACTGAGCAGATTATATGAATCCCATAAATAAAATTGGCGATGACATTGGCGATGACATGGGCACAAGCATCCACATTTACTAGCGTATAAGATGACGACATACTTTTAAAATGCAGACAAGATACATCTGAGTATCTCTTGCACATACAAGAATTTCTACATAATGATAAGGATACAAAATACAATACTTTCGTAAGTAATATGAATTATTTTCTGACATGACAAATGACGGTTACTGTACGAATAATATCTACAAGATTAAGAGATTATAACATACATGTTGCTGAAAATAAATACAAAATTTCGTATTAGCAAAAAGAAGAACGATATCAAGAAATATTGATCATAATTAGCGGAATATAACGTGAACTTAGTTATTCTCTTTCTCTTTCCACTGTGTAAGAAAATAATGGCGTGTGAAATCTCTGCACACTGAACCGAAACGGGGCCAATTTCGCAACAAACCAAACTGCTTTAGAGCTAAACGAGTTGAAACGTTTGGAAATGTTCTCAACACTATTTGGATAAATTCTTTAATTCTGACTGGAATACGAACATAGATAGACCAATACTTTTTCGTAATAGTGGAACTTTTGTCAAGTCAGATCCTTATATTAAAGTCATACATTTATTAGGAAACAAAAGTCACAAGAATGAATATTCATATATATATATATATATATATATATATATATATATATATATATATATATATATATATATATATATATATATATATATATATATATATATATATATATATATATATATATATATATGTATATATATATATATATTTATATTTATATTTATATATATACACTTACAGGAACACCTATGTAGCGATCCATCGATCACAGAAGATGCAGACGACGCGTGGTACTCTGAGGATGAGGACTACCTGGGTCTGTTATATCAGCCGACTATTGAACATACAGTCACGTTCATTATTATATAGGTAACACGATCTGCAACATGTGATAAATATCAAATTATTTGATTGCTTAGCAGTTTCATTTAGTTACCAATCTATGTCAAATAGACCCTGATTCATCTGACTTTACCAGAACTTTATAACATGCACACTATTCTTGTACGGCTGAAAAAAGATATTTTGTATCGGGTATATTCAATATCTGCCCAGCTCATTTGCCCCTACTTATTGCATCTTCTCGTTGCAGTCAACATTACTATAATATTGTGAATAGTGGTTTTGTACCTTTGTTACTGATTTATGTTAACGCCTCCTTTACAATGTCAGGACTTTGTCCTCACATAACATGCGTACTCATGCGAAAACACTCGTGAAAGTATTGTGAGTCACCCGAGGAAGGTCACGTGATGTGGAAGACTTTAGCCTATATCAATAACCTCTAGTATCTTCCTACTATACTAGTATAAAGACAAATACAGGTGCAAAACAGATTCGTGGAGCATACAGCACAAATGCATATACGTCCATGACCGCGTAATGTGCGTGTGTGATTAAGATTTTTAATGTAGCACTAGCAATTTTTCAGTCATTTCGCTACGTCGTTAGCAATGAGACAGTTTACAGTGATGTCTAGCACTGGGGAATCATGCCGCAGACATGTAGCAAGATGTCCCACATTGTCAAATTATCATGAAATCAGGCCGACCAGTCCTAACACTAACCTCTTAATGCTAAGCGCCAAGCGAGGCAGCTGTTAGTACCATTTTTGTAAGTCTTTGGTATGACTCGGCCGGGGATCGAATCCACGATTTCCCGCTTCTGTGGCGGACGCTCTAGCCACTAGGCCAATGGAGCGGTCCCATGACCGCGTAGAACACCAACTATCCACTGACCACCATCATAATATGCATTAACTCGTTTTGTAAATATATATATATATATGAGTGACACGTTCAAGGATTCGTTGCTTTTATTTATTTGAAATGATTCGGGAGAATTAAAAATGCTGGAATGGCACTACTCAAGCAATATATTGTTTCTAAATTTCTAGAAAAAAAATAACTTGCTAATTTGGTTAAATAAGTCATATAGAATTGTCAAAGATGCTCAAAGATCGGATAAACGTTTGATTTGTAAAATACACAGTTTGTTTTTTTATTAGGAATAAAATTCAAATTTTCTGTTTTTGATCGAATGTACTAACGAAGAAAATCTGCGTTGCAACTTATCAAAGTGTGTATGCTGCATTTAGAGAAAAAATGGATGTATGTTTGATTTTTAAAATACACAACAAATATTTCTTGACAAATTATTATATTTTGGGATCCTTTTGGAATCTCAACGACGCACACATGGCATGGAATTCACCAAAAGGCTTAAAACGTCTTTATTTGATATTGGGCTCGAAAGCTTCAAGTCATAGACGCCAACATGTAAAGACAATGAATACACCAGCAGTGTTGGTAAATCGAGTAATGAACAAATTAATGAGAAATATAACTGTATGAATAATATAACGATAACATCCACAATCATTAACCAAAAAGATAGATTTTATTTACTCCTTTATGTCCAGAGAAGCAATACCTATAGCTGACGCATACATACAATCAAACTGTTTTAGAATAATTGGATTTGATACTACGAACGCAACTATACGAGTTGATGAAATGCTACTTGACGAATGATTTGAAAATGTTTAGATCAACCTCACATTTTACAGAAGACTGAAAACTCATTTGTAACTATTTAAGAGCCTCGTACAATATTTTGGATTACCATTAATGAAGAGCTTCCACTACATAGTAAAGTGTTTTTATCAACTTATATGGGGTAGACGCCATTGTTATATATATATATATATATATATATATATATATATATATATATATATATATATATATATATATATATATATATAATTTAGAAACAATATATTGCATTCGTAGTGCCATTCTAGCACTTATATGCTCCCGAATCATTTCAAATAAAGAAAAACAACGAATCCTTGAACGTGTCTATATAAGTTTGTTTTTATTAGGAATAAAATTAAAATTTTCTGTTTTTGAACGAATGTACTAACGAACAAAATTACTGCGTTGCAACTTATCAAAGTGTGTATGCTGCATTTAAATATAAACTTAAATTAATGCGTTGCAACTTATCAAAGTGTGTATGCTGCATTTAAATATAAACTTAAATAAGACTGCGTGCAAATCATGCACAAGTATAATGTTTTTTTTATAAAAAATCTAAGTTGTAACAAACTATATATTGGATTTGGTGTATTCGGATTATTGTTTTCGGATTATTGACTCGTCTCCATAGAGTTAAAAAAAGTGGTGAATACGAGTTTAA
>JARLTB010000367.1:192500-250000 GCA_030141615.1 Unio pictorum
CCACATTGCAGACATCTTATCGATATGACTGATTTTTTTTTAAAGCTACGTTTAAAATCTAAATCACACACATTTGTATGTGTCTTGTTTATACTTCATAAAGTCTAGAAGTAAACTGATGAAACGTGGGTCTATAATATTCTCATTGCCATCGGTTCAAAACCTCATAGCATAAATTACTCAATTCAAGGTCTAATTGGATAGTGTAACTTTAAATCCCCATGCCTCCAATCAAACAATTTTGTTATCGCTTAGCATTTTGTTTACATGTTGATATACTTCCAGTAGCAATTATTTAAATCTGTATTTTTTTTGATATAGCATAATTAGACAGATTGTAATGAGCTTATCCTAATGAAGTGTAGTTGCTTAGTTTGGCTTGTGGGGGAGACACGAATGCACAATTATATAAAACCCAATAATAGATTAGCTTTGATCCCCCGAACAAAATAAATGTCGACTTTGACATAAGCCTAGAAATACAACAGTTAAACAATATTCTTACATGATGGTAACATTTTTCTTCGCAATATTTTCGTCGTTGATGATCCATTTCAATTTGCAGTCACATTCGATAGGGTTATTTGTAAGATCAATTTGATTGATCACCTCAAGATCCCATGGAAGTTGATCTTGTTCCAACGTCCGTATCTCATTATTCCTCAATGAGATCATTCTCACATCGTCAGCAGACTTGAAGACTGCCTCCCGTATATCAACATTTCTGAGACCATTATTGTCAAGGATCAATGTTTTCAGCACAGGCAGGAATGGCAGACCGCTGATCTCAGATAAGTCATTATGGCTGAGGTCCAGTGTCTCAAGATCGGCCATCATTTTAAGGGCCTCGGGATTCAGGCTCCGCAACCTGTTGATGTGACGCAAAGATTAATATCATGGAACCCAATCGGCCAAAAACGTGTAATGTGATGCAAATAACATAGTAAATTAAAATATTTTTGATCCAAGTGTAATAATTATCAGTCATAAATGTTAGTGTGTTATCTTCTATCGGATCATCTGATCCTAGAAACTACAAAATAAGACGGTCAAGTACATTAGATGTAGTGCATGACCTTTTCAATTCATTTAATTAGAAATGTACAAATTATTAGATGAAAACCGTGAAAAGCTAAATCACCAATGCTGCTCATAAGTTCATTGACTCTGAGAAGCTTCCATCTCTCTCTCTCTCTCTCTCTCTCTCTCTCTCTCTCTGCTGATACCCAAATACCCAATTTTACAAGTGTTGCCACCCAACTGAAGTTGATGATACCATCCAAGGAGTAGAGAGAACACAAAGACTTTCTCATTCACATCCTAGACCACATGCAATAAAAATAAACAACATCAACAATATATTCACAAAGTCATTACGAACCTAGATTTTACTCGGGACAGTATTATTTTTTTTTTTGAGCTGAGACACATCAGCTCCATTCACAAATATCTTTCAGTTGATGCCACTAAAACACTTGTGTGTTCATTATTACCTTCAAGACTGGACTATTGTAACTCAGTTTTGTCAGGTCTGTTTGAATATCTGCTCCAGAAACTTCAAAAACTTCAAAAGAGAGCTGCGCGGATCATCCTTAAAGTGCCACGATTAGTGCACACCTGCCCACTTCTATGTACCCTACACTGGCTATACATTCAATGCAGAATCAAACACAAAATTTGTTCTCTGTTCTACGTTTCATTGACGAACTCCAGTCCAGCATGCCTATCTGGCCTCACCCATATGTATAGACCAGCAAGATACTTACGCTTTTCGTCTGAAAATCGTATTCTTATTGTTCCCACTATGAAAACGAAGTCATATGGACAACGTTCAATTGCATACCAGACCAAGCAATGTGGAATGAATTTCCCATTGAAATTTGACACAAAGACACAGTGATCACTTTCAATAGAACTCTTAAATCTCACCTTTCTCGACTATAAGAGCAAATGTAAAGATCTAAAAATCTTTCATACCTTAAATATGTTCAGCATTTGTTTTTGTTTGTTTTTCATTTTCATGGTGTTTCTTTGTGTTGATTTTTTTTTGGTATTCGTATCATTATCGATGTTGTAAAGTGCATAGAGATTCTAAAGAGTAAGCGCTATACAAAATCCTCATTATTATTATTATCATTATTATGCTAAGAAAGAAAAATGAGTAAGGTATGTCCTACCTATTCCAACTGAGGTCCAAATGTTTCAGACGGGGAAGGTCAATGGCTCTGTCTTCCAGATTCTGGATATCACAGTGAGACAAGTCTAGATTCTCTATGGATTCGAGGTTGAAGAAATCGAAAGTTCCTTGTCTGATACTTTTCAGGGGGTTTCTCTCAAGACATAGCACTTTCAAATTCTGCAGTTCATCGAAAACCTTTGCATGTAAATCTTCACCTTTCAGCAAGTTATTGGAAAGGTCTAAAACTTCCAATTGTCTTAGTTTCTGAAAGGACGAGTTATAAATTGTTGATATAAGGTTGTGTGAAAGGTTAAGAGATGTAAGTGCTGCTTTGTCACTGACGTCCATCAAACCAACCGTTGAAATCTTGTTGTATGACACGTCTAGCGACACTGTGTAATCAGTAAAGTCGGGAATCACTGATAAATCCAGGAATGAACAGTTTTTGGAGGTCCCATCGTCTTTGCATTCCGAATTTACATGATGCATCATTAAACATAACCACAAACAAACAACAGTTATATCCCTTGCCATTTTCTCAGTCAGTCCTTGATTTCTATCAGCGCTTCATTCCATCGATAATGAACTCTGAAGTGAACAAAGAGATGATTCGTAAATGCATCAGTAAACACAGGAGAAAAACATATGGATGATTGGTAAACGCGTTTATTTAATAATGAACATTACAGGTTCGTTCAGCATACAAATTGTTCAAGTCAACTGGACTTATTCTTTGATTATATACCAGGCTGATTTCTAAGTCATCTGGACTGATTGTTTGCTTAAATACCAGGCTCATTTCTAAGTCATCTGGACTTATTATTTGCTTAAATACCAAGCATATTTCTAAGTCATCTGGACTGATTCTTTGATTCCATACCAGGTTTGTTTCTAAGTCATCTGGACTTATTCTTTGATTCCATACCAGGCTTATTTCTAAACAGCAATATAGAAGCTGACACAATGAAAATGAGTCTGCATTAAGTGTGTGTTAATGACTCTACATTGGTTACACTAATGAGTTTCGCAAAGTTTGCACAAAGTTCAATATTGAAGTAAAAATTATCTCACTGTGTTTCTCCCACTGTAACCCGTCTAATCAAGTTATATATTAACGAAAAATGTTTACAACCAAGGGTAAATTTAAATCAATATTTTTAAATTTTATTTTGATATTTTGATAATACAGTTGATAAGAGTTTGAAGGCTGCTAGTTAATTTATAGTCTATGCAGCTTAAAGAAGCTAGACCTTACATTTGCTTGGCTTTTCGCCAGAAGACTGCTACTCTGCATGTGTGCTATTCGTAGTGCTTTACCCAATACACAAAAACAGTCATCAGATCATTCGAAGTGCATTTCCCCAATACACAGAAACAGTCATCATATCATTGGAAGTGCATTTACCCGTCATCAGATCATTCTAAGTGCATTTCCCCAATACACAGAAAACAGACACCCGATCATTCTAAGTGCGTTTCTATAATACACAGAAAACAGACACCCCATCATTATAAGTGCGTTTTCAAAATACACATAAACAGACAACAGATCATTCTGAGTGCATTTCCACAATACACAGAAAGAGTCATCAAATTTGGGCTTCACACAGCATGTAGTTTCCACATAGTGACCAAAATGTTAAATCAGGTTTTTAAAGTAAATCACATGTATGTTTTATTGTCTAAACTGTCAGGGTTGTGGATCAAACGACTTTGCTCCATGTTTTCGCAACTCTGAACGGTGATCCACAAACCCTGAGGTGAAACATAAGCGGGCTACAAATTATTGTAATAGTGGAACGTATGGTATAAAATGATGTAGTTTCTGGACCTATCAAATATATTCAGAGGGTATCTTATTGTGTCAACATCTACAGGTAACATGTTTTATTGTCAGACTTGGGCAAAGTGTTATCTATAACAAGTTTATTTATTTCGCGTTATATGACTTTTTCTTCACTCTTTCGAATATACAGACATATCATCCAAACGTAGATTCTGTCTTGCGATTGAAATTTTCTTTGTTATCATGGTTATTGCTTCTTAAATCATGCACCACATATAGCGTGTTATTGGAATTTGTTTTATCTAACTAAGGTCCAAGGTATGAAAATATTTCAAACTGATAAATACATTTAAAGCTTAAGATATCTCAATTTGTACTAGTTTTACTTGTTCAGCATCAAGCGAGGAGTAGATTAACTACTTCAGAGTATGCGTCAGCCATTTTGATGTCAATGTACAGACATGTACGTACGAATGTCCGACTAATGAGCTACGAATTACACTAACGACATTCGTGACTGCGGGCAATTTGTTAAATCAATTTAAACTGAATGATAATTCACTAATTTCTGAAGTATTAAACTGTTTCCTTGAAATGTTTCACACATCATAATGGTATACGTGCTGTCCGATTTGCTGTCAATCTGTGTTAAAATAGAGATATATAAAAGTCTTTAATAAAATGAATCTCATTGGAAATACATATCCAAGATACGCCACTAGACAATTTCTGTATTGAAATCAATTTCTAAGCATCAGGCGCCTACATTTATCTTCAAAACGGGATATAATTCAATGGAATCGGTAGAGCTCGATATTGTTTAAGCCTACCCAGCCTGTGCATAGATGAAATATATTAAGCAGTCATATTAAAACAATCGTTTATCAACAGAAACAGAGAAGTAAACATATTTACTGACCTACTTCATGTGACTCCTGCTACATCATTCTTTTTTTTAGATTTATATATGTCATAAATAAACAATATTTACATATCACAGATAGCTAAACCATTCCTGATAACTAATACTTGTTCCTAAGAACAAACTGTATTATTCCCTGGGCACAATATATGTATGCATTTTACTTGAAATCTATGTCGCCCTCTGTCATAATTAATTTCGTGTTTAACCATTTATATTAATATATATGCTTTTTTTTTACACATATACTGACTCGGACAATGATTAAAGCATGCCCCTAACACAAAATAATAATAATAATAATAATAATAATAATAATAATAATAATAATAATGAGGACTTTATATAGCGCCTAATCTTTCGAAGCTCTAACCGCTTTACACCATCAATAATGATATGACTACACTACAGAACAACAAATGATAAAAACAATGAAATTGGAAAACATAAAAACATGCTGAAAACATATAAGATACAAAACATGATTAGGTCGCTAAGTTTGTCCCTGCAGTCGAAACAGGTGAGTCTTAAGAGCAGTCTTAAAAGGGACCACTGTGTCTTTGTGTCTAATTTCAATGGGCAATTCGTTCCACGTCGCCGGGACCTAGTGTGCAAACGAACGTTGTTCATATGACTTTGTTTTCACCTTGGGAACAATGAGTATACGATTATCAGGAGAAGAGCGTAAGGATCTAGCTGGTGTATACACATGGGTGAGGCTGGATAGGTATGTTGGACTGGAGTCTGTCATTGAAACATAGCACAGAGAAGAAATTTTGTGTTTGATTCTGTATCGAATTGATAGCCAGTGTATGGTACATAGCAGTGGTGAGGTGTGCTCTGATCGAGGCACTCAAAAGATGATCCGTGCAGCTGTGTTTTGAACTTTTGAAGTTTCTGGAGTAAATATTGTGACGAATCAGACAGAATTGAGTTACAATAGTCCAGTCTTGAAAGTACTAATATACACACAAGTGTTTTAGTGGCGTCAACTGAAAGATATTTACGAATGGAACTGATGCGTCTCAATTCAAGATATGCAGCCTTGCATATGTTCATGACATGTTGGTGCAATGTGAGAGTTCCGTCTAGAGTAACGCCTAGGTTCCGTACTGACTGTGAGAAGTTAATGTTGGTGTTGCTGATATTTATTGTCTGAGGTAAAGGATGTGAATGAGACATTTTTTGTGTTGTGATCAGAATAGCCTCAGTTGTATCATCATTCATCTGCAACTTGTTACATGTCATCCATGATTTCACATCAGATATGCACTTCTCTACTCTATGGATGGTAGCATCAACTTCAGTTGGGTGGCTAGAGTTGTATATTTGGGTGTCATCAGCATACAATTGGTGCAACACTGGGTGATGATCTATGACACTTGAGAGCGGCTGAGTGTACAGAATGAAGAGAAAAGGTCCAAGAACAGATCCCTGTGGAACACCACAACATACGTCAACTGGGCTGGAGTGAAATCCATTTGCACATATAATTTGTGTCCTGTTCACTAAGTAGGACTTTGACCACTGTAAGGCTATATTCTGAATGCCAAATACATGCTGGAGAAGGTGAAATAATATATCATGGTCTATTGTGTCAAATGCTGCAGATAAATCCAGGAGAGTGAGAACTGTAATCTTTCCACTATCCAAAGCAGAGAGAATGTCACTAAATACTTTCAAAAGAGTAGTTTCCGTACTGTGGCAGGGGCGATATGCAGACTGTACATTGCTAAAAAGACTGTTTGAATTCAAATGAAATACAAGTTGAGTTAGAACAACCTATTCTGAGATTTTTTATATGAATGGGAGATTAGAAACTGGGCGGTAGTTCTTTAAATCGTTATGGTCCAGTGTTGGTTTCTTCAGCAGTGGCTTTACGATGGCAGTTTTGAAAAATGATGGGAATTCCCTTGATGAGAGACAGATATTAATAACATCAGTTAGTGAAGGCAATGTTGGGTCTAAGCACTCAAGCAGCAGTGATGTCGGAATTGGATCAAGTTCACAAGACTTTGGTGCACTTTTCATCACGATTCTCTGCATTTGGTAGCTGGGGCATGTTTATCAAGCAATGAACGCAGGCAGTTATCAAGTTGTTCCGCTGTTGGATGTAAGAAAGTTGTTAGGTTTTCTTAGATGTCGTGCATGAATTTGGTTCTGTTTATTATACGGAGGTTTCTCTTAGTAGCAAATAGAGGTGGAGGGTTAGGGACTGATACATCGAGAAGGCATACAATGCAGAGGTGATCCGATGCAAGTTCGTGGGATACAAGGGTGGATTGCAGAATATTATCATCAGGTCTATAAAGAAACCAGTCTAAAATGTGACCAAGTTTATGGGTGGGTTGGTTAACTGACTGTTTAAAGTTGAAAACATGAATGGAATCTAGGAGTTTTGACGTGTACGGTTTTCCAGGACAGTCAAAGTGAAAGTTGAAATCTCCAAGAATAATTAGGTTGCCACCTATCGAATTTCCATACTTCATAAGATTTGGAAACTGCTCCAAAAAGAGAGATTCAGTCAGCTTGTTTTTTCTACTAGGAGGAGGACGGTAGAGACAGAAAAAATTGACTGACCTTTGTTCCAGTGTGAGCGTTGTTTGGACTAGTTCAAACGATGTGTGGCAGAAATTGAAGGTCGTGTTGTACTTAAGGCATTTGATCATGGAATTCTTAGTAATTACAGCAATTCCACCTCCGCGAGAGTTGCGGGGGAACGACTTGATGGAGTAATTGCTGGGTTTTAAATCCGCACACTTAGATTCATCACCTGCGGAATTTAACCAAGTTTGTCAGGAAGAAGACGTCAGTATTCTGGTCGTTGATAAAATGAACAATTTCTGTGCGCTTTTCTGGGGATCCTACTGATTGAGCGTTGAATAATGCAATACGTAGTGGTATCCCTAGGACAGTTGACACAACGGTTGATGATTTAAGAGGAATTTGAACCAGGTTATTAAAATTAACGGCAGAATTTTTAAGTTGTTTATCCGTTACGGGCGAAAGGGAGATAACTGGAATTCTTCTTCCTATTCTACGCCGGCCAGCTTTGAAAGAACGTTTCTTTTTTCGCTTCCGTTTACATTTAAGAAATGATGAATGTATTCCCAGTTCGTTTAGTCTTGAGCACAATGTAGTATCTGGAACCAAGGTGTTGTCATTTAATCCAGTTTAATGAGGGTCTGTCGTATTGTAAGGGGTCACATGACGGCGGTTTATTCAAAAACAAATGACGTCTTAACATTGGGACAAAACAACTGAGAAAAATTCGAATTGTTCTCGTTTCCAAAACAAGGAGATGAATTAACACATACGAACGGAACAGCCAATGAAAGATGAAACACAATAATGTAGACGATGATAGAGAACAAGCACAAATATCATAAATATAGCACAAAATCGGAAGAGACTATCTCAAGCAGTTAAGCGATGGCGGCCATCTTTCCGAAAATCTCAGACACACACACACACACACACACACACACACACACTGCCATAATAAATAGTATGAATGGTGCAATAATTAGTTGTTTAGTTTAATAAACACAACCTTACAACAAGAAAGCACAAAAGAGATGTCAATTATGGAAACAGAAAAAAAAAACAAGTACTTTTGAAGTAGGATCACGCTGTCATTCCAAAATGATATGTGTGTTTGGGATGAAATTATAGATCCAACGGGTAGAAATAGGATATATAAACAGCTGGAAAATGTCTCTGTGTTTGAAAAATAAAACAACGCAAAAAACAATCAAAAAAAAACAACAACTTAATGACAAGGCGCGTTTCCAGCAAACTGCGTGGTACCAGTTTAAAGTTCAATGGCATATCAAATTCAAGAAATATTTTTTTTTATGTAACTAACATTCACTTTAGTAAAGTGAAATCAAACGTATATGAAGAAATGTGGTTTTTAAATAATAATAATACGCATCGCTCTCTCAATTCTTCATCAATAATAATAATAATAATAATAATAATAATAATAATAATAATAATAATAATAATGATAATACTAATAATGCTAATATAATAATTTTAAAAATAATGATAATATTAATAATAATAATGATGATGATAATAATTTAATAATGATGATGAATATAATAATATTAAGTATGATAATAATAGTGATAATAATAATAATATTAGAAATGATGATGATGATGATGATGATGATAATATTGATGATGATAATAGCATTAATAATAATAGTGATAATAATAGTAATAACAATGTTGATACTACTACTACTACTACTACTACTACTACTACTACTACTAATAATAATAATAATAATATTAATAATAATTATAATAATAATTATTATTATTAGTTTTATTAGTATTACTATAAATTATTGATGGAATGGGTTATGCTTATGTTGATGATTGTGATCATGATGACGACAGTAACGAAATTAGTTATGGAGACCACATATACTGTTTTGATGACAAAGAGAAGATAAATAAATGTTATTTGGATGACAAGTAAATGTTATTTAGATCTGGTTGACCTTATTTGCTCGAAATTTATATTTTATTCAGCAATTATTCAACTAGCTCGTCACAAAAATACAAATGTTAAAACCTTTTAAATAATTATTCCGGACGATTTAAGTTTGCGTACTAATACATGTAATAAATTTGATAAAGCATGAACAATTACTGATATGATGATAGTATATTAGATTATCCTACAAGTTTCAAATAATTTATCAATTGAATTTGCAAGCAATATAGAATATAAATGTTAACATTACATACCTTCTTGAGTACATACGGTTACTACGTCCATTGTCTTACATACCTTATTGAATAAGTCCAGTTACTATGTCCATTGTCTTAATACCTTATTATGTACGTCACATTACTACATCTAATTCCTTCGTTAGACTTTGATACTAACACGTCAGGGGTGACTCACCGTCACATGGGGTTGGGGTTCAGACGGGAGATTTTCAAATCTTTCATTTGTACACGTTTTTAAAATTTAGTCGCAAAGTCTGATTTTAAGTTAACGTGAAACAATCGGAGAAATATTGGTTATGAAAAAAAATCATATATGAATATTATGTTGTAAATTATATTTATATCGTACTGATTTTACCCTCGGATATTTGTCTTAAGTATAACCGTGGATTCTTCTGTGTAGATTTCACCTAGAACAAGTGGCCGAACATAGCTGATAGATTCAAGGCAAACTCTTTAAATAAAAACACACAATACATTGCCTTACCCCCCCCCCCGTCTCTCTCTCTCTCTCTCTCTCTCTCTCTCTCTCTCTATATATATATATATATATATATATATATATATATATATATATATTTCAGAGAGAGAGAGAGAGAGAGAGACAGACAGAGCGACAGACAGACAGATGAAATGAAAGGAATAATTGGTAATGGCATACATGAAAGGACACAAAAGAAAACAATTTTTTAAAAATGGTAATGGAGAAGACTTTATTTTAAAGGGTTTCCTTTGAATCCATCAGCAATGTTTAGCCACGTGTTCTAAGTGAAATCTACACTCGTATGGAACAGCATTTCTCAAGGTTATCACCATTTATGCCCTGCTATAAACGGGTATGAAGACATAGATAACTAATGTACACATTCAAGGTACGGTTTAATCACAGCCTGGTAATCTCCGAGATAATACTTAGATAACTAATGTCAACTACAGATAATGTGCAAAGTACAGCCGCGTCTCAATTCGGTAATTTCCAATTACAGAGTTAAATCAAAAAAGTAGGATATGATCTGAACATTCTCCGAATTCTGACTAAAACAGTAAAATAAGTTGATTATGTTTCTCTCCTGTCCGTTCTTCTGTGCGTATGTTCGTCGTGAATCTATTCTTTAGCAGCAAGTCATGACTGCAAAAGAAAGTAAATAGGACAAGCGATCATGGCGGCGGATGTGCAAATATATGTTCGGCTCTTAATTTACATCCGTGTTTCGAGCTTGATTGCGTGCATACCATAAGAAATATCACATCAGTATAGATTTATCACAATAGAAATATCACATATGTATAGATTTATCACAATAGAAATATCACATATGTATAGATTTATCACATAAGAAATATCACATATGTATAGATTTATCACATAAGAAATATCACATATGTAAAGATTTATCACGTAAGAAATATCACATATGTATAGATTTATCACGTAAGAAATATCACATATGTATAGATTTATCAAATAAGAAATATCACATATGTATATATTTATCACATAAGAAATATCACATATGTAAAGATTTATCACAATAGAAATATCACATATGTAAAGATTTCTCACGTAAGAAATATCACATATGTAAAGATTTATCACGTAAGAAATATCACATATGTATAGATTTATCAAATAAGAAATATCACATGTATCGATTTATCACATAAGAAATATCACATGTATCGATTTATCACATAAGAAATATCACATGTATAGAATTTTCACATAAGAAATATCACATATGTATAGATTTATCACATAAGAAATATCACATATGTATAGATTTATCACATAAGAAATATCACATATGTATAGATTTAACACAATAGAAATATCACATATGTATAGATTTAACACAATAGAAATATCACATATGTATAGATTTAACACAATAGAAATATCACATATGTATAGATTTAACACAATAGAAATATCACATATGTATAGATTTAACACAATAGAAATATCACATATGTATAGATTTAACACAATAGAAATGCCCATTTCGTTGCACATTGGTGTGTGAGAGAGCAATCTACGATTAATGCTTTAACTATAATGCACTCAAAAAGTATATCTGTTATTCTGTCCATAATTTTTTTTATGACACAAGAAATCAAAATATAATGTAGCCCGTGTTATTATTTGCTTCCTTGTATTAGGCAGAGCTTGTTAGGATTCGCTATGAAAGTTTTGAGTCACCAAATCAGAGTGTCGGTTTATCCAGGAGTGGAACTGAATGGCCGCAATACAGTCTTTGGATTCCTTGGCGAGTCGAGGAGGCATGCCTTTCTAGTATTTTTCCTCACTGGTGATAAAGATAAATCATTGTATTGATTGATAGAATAGTAGTACCTTTCATGTGTAAAGGTGTTAATCGCAGGAAACATGACTTCTACATCACCATGTCGATGTTTTGTCAAGTGACTGCTGAAAGGTGACATGGAAGGAAAATATTTACTTGTAACGGGTCAATAATTTATATTTCATACAGCCAATAACGTACATATTTCATAGTCAATAATGTATATAATGCGTCGAATCAATGATGGATAGATTTCATGGAATGGGAGAAAATCACGGTATTTGTACGAGTTGTGAAGCCACCTGCAATCATAATTACGACTTTCATCCATCAGATGAAACATATCGGTTATTCACTCATCACAAGGAAATTGTCTTTTTATGTTTTTATGTCTTTTTATGTTTTTATGTCTTTTTATGTTTTTATGTCTTTTTATGTTTTTACGTCTTTATATGTTATGCCCAAAGTATTGGGTAGCAAGATTTACTGTATAGCAGGCTGAAGCAATGTTAAGATGTTTATCGTTTACATTCCGCAATGTCTTGTAAATATTCGCACAAAAAGTATAAACATGAACACAATTATTCTTCCCAATTCAATATAAAATATGACAATAAGAAACAATTGTAATTCGCGCTTTGTTGGTGTTTTGGATTTGAATTTGAGTCGTCTTTCAACCACTCATCTACGTCTATAGAGTATCTTCAAATTGCATGTCTATGTTTTCTTTGTATACTGATGGCCAGTTAAAAAAATTATACCCGTTTACTCGATTGAAATATCAAAAGTTATTTACCTCGGAAATTGCATTAGTTCACTTCAAACAGGAGTAAAAATAGATGATCGAGGAGTAGACTGCTAATTTAATACGTCTATCTCAACTGAGCTGGAATAGCATTCCACGCACATTCCATATATTTTAACTTGATGGCAGCTTCGTGTAATTGGTTTTAATCCAACATTAATTAACAAATGTTTGAAATAACAAATGTTTGAAGACATTAGAAACTTTATATTAGACTACAATTAAGAAACCTCCTGAAACAACTACATGTGCTAATCTCGTGTATGAATTCATTCAAGATAGTTTCCGTCAGTTATAACAGACGGAAATCACTCTCTAAACATACCGCTACTGACGGATCAGAGACAAAGTCTGACCTGATTGGTTTGTTATGAGATCCATAAAAGCAACACATTCAAGGGTTAAGTATTACTGGGTAATTTATATATTCAATATATCTGCCTCATATCCAACTGGAGGTCATGGGTTCGATCCCCAGTCGAGTCATACCAAAGATGGTACTAACAGCTGCCTCGCTTTGACGCTCAGCATGAAGAGGTTAGTGTTAGGACTGGTCTGCCTGGTGTCAGGATAATGTGACTGGGTGGGACATCAAGCTACATGTCTGCGGCAATATGTCCCAGTGCTAGACGTCACTATAAACTGCCTCACTACAGACATCGTAGCGATATGACTGAAAAATTGTTAAAGCTACGTTAAGAATCCTAATCGTGTAAGGACATTATGCAAGATATATTTATGCCTGATATCCAACTGCCAGATTATAAGTATGTGTATGCCTAATATCTAACTCTCATACCACTGTGCCTAATATCTAACTCTCATACCACTGCTTAATGATATCGTGCAAAATATGTCTGTCTGATTTCCAGCTGCCAGAATATTGGGTGATGATATGATGCAAGACGTCCTTGTTTATTGTTCATACTTATATATAGTAGTAGTAGTAGTAGTAGTAGTAGTAGTAGTAGTAGTATGGTGTTAGTGGTAGAAGTATTGTTGTTGTTGTTGGAATTGGTATTGTTGTTTCTTACAATTTCATGGTCTTCAACTAATTGACAGAGAAGCGAAACCGATAAGTTCAGGGACATTCAACAAACAATTATTTTTCCCTGGAATGCAAAGTTAAAATATTAGACACTTGGGGTTGTGTGAATTAAATCTAAATCAACCCCAAATGTTCTACCACAAGTTCTGATGTATAGAATGTTCCAAATGAATTCATCATCATCATCAATCTCTTTACCAAGTGTGGTCATCGAGGCACAGTGCTGCTGAACATCTGACACGTTCTCACCACCTGTCTCGATCATGTGCCAAAGCCTGTGTCTGCGCAAAATCTTTTCCAGTCCATTCTTTGATGGTTTCAGTTCACTTTTTGATCTGTCTACCTCTCCTTCTGCCACCATGGATGCTGCCCTTCAGTACTGTTGTGAATATACTGTTGGATCTTGTGACATGGCCATACAATTTCAGCTTTCTCTTTTTGATGATAGTGAGGAGGTTTTCATAATGGCCTAATTTGTGTCTGATGGTGTTACCCACTTCTTCATTTCTGATAATGGTCCATGTAAGAAATGCAAAGGATGGTTCTGTAGCATCTCTTTTCAAAACCCTGGATTCTTCGTTGTAAATATGCTGGCAGGGTCCAGGCTTCACATGAATACAAAAAGACTGAGATGACTAGTGCTCTCAATAGTCTTATTTTAGTTTTCAGACATATATTCTTGTCTCTCCAGATGGGTATTAGCTTTTATATAGCTGCCGTGGTTTGTGCTGCTCGTGACAAAATGTCTTCTCTTGATCTTCGGTGATTATGGAACTAAGATATTTGAACTGGCTCACTGTTTAATGTATTGATGTACTAATACTATTGACTATGTTGCTGTACAAAACGTCTCGATTATTACTGTAATATAATGCATAATTTCTTTGACTGCATTTACAATAATGCGAAAATATTGTTTTTGTCAAAAGAGTCAATGAGTATTTTGTAATTCTAAAGAATATTATAAATAAATGATTCCTTTCATATAATAGGTTAAAACCCTTGACCCCAATGGCCGATATGAAATAGGAAAGAATAATTGTGTATCGTTATGTTCAAACCGTCATCTTACATACAACACAACATAATTCCCTGAATATGGGTAATGCCAAAATCTTAAATTCCATGAAATTGGTAAAGAAAGTCATGTTTGAACTGAAATTAAAGGAGACCAGAAACCAATGGAAATATAGAATAATAAGAACAACACTAATGAAGAAAACCTTATTCTGAATTATTATATGCGACCGCAATCCCAGTATTTAAATATTGGCATATGTTCAACGAGCTGAATTTTCGTGACCTCGTATGCAAAATTTCCGCACCTATTCGATTACTCTGGTGATGTGACGTCATAGCAGCGACTCCAGCATCCCGACTGGCGATTTTGTATTATTGCTTACGGGTGTAAATAGCGCATTAAGAAAAGGCTATGGACAACATTTTTCTTCTTTTCCAAATGATAAAGGCATAAAGAAAGTCTGGATACATTATTACAAGCGAGTCGATTTCAGTGCGACACCATACAGCAATCCGTGCTCATTACATTTCTCAAAGGAATGTTACATGAGGGATCCTAAAAAAAATAGAACCTCTATGATACCCGAATGCTAAGCCTAGACTAAAAGTTGAAACTGTTCCAGACATATCATTGTATATTTTAAATCCTGGTAAAGAGTGTCAAACGTACGAGTTACGAAAATAGGCAGAAGGCCGAGTAAATGCTAATAAAAAATATGACAGCCCGACACCTGATCGTGCTTATGAAATGAGTAAATGTTTTTTTCTACTTCAAGATTACAATCTAAATAAAGTCACCACTGTCCTATGTGTAATTCAGATCTGACTTCAATCAAATGGAAGCTTTGCTAAAAAAAATAATAATAAGATTATCAACCCTTGACAACGTCGTGTTTCGAGAAAAACAATTTAAGTAATTTGTAAAAAAAATATTAAAAAAATTATTTAAGAAAACACAACCTTTCAGTCTATGCCTATTACACGTAAAATGTATAAACGGAAATCTGTTATGATTGGAACTAATATAAAATCTGCAGTCAAACGTTACCGTACATGTATGTGGCTTTTGTTTTCCCACATTTTATATCCCACCCTATTTCCTTTAGTTTAAGTGTTAAGATATGTAACACTTTTTACTGAATTAAATATTTATTTTGAATTAGTATTTTAGGGGCACATATACTGCGTCGTATTTTTTTTATTCCTTCTTTTAATTTAGTCATGATAATGAAACTCTACATATATGGTAGTGGAATTTCAGGTGTTAACTGGCCTAGTTTTTTTTGGCGGAAATGGAGATATTGTTTGCAGAGAAAATTACGCAGCCTTCATTGTGATAATTCATGGGTTTTAAACTAGTTGGTGACAATTTTTTTTACCAAGAATTACTTCTGTAGTAGTTACACAATCTGAAATTTACGTGAATAATGATTAATCTTAAACTATTTACTGAAGAAAAAACTGTCCTGTGATATTAATTACTTCTTCACTACAATATTCACAAGTGATAAAATAGAATATGACATCTGTGGACTGCACACTAGATAAAAAAATTATATATGGATTTTCTTCTTCTGAGAAATGAAAATTGAGAGACATATTTAAATAATCGGGAGTTAACTGTGAAAAATCAAGAGAAATATTACGAGGTAGGGAGGAAATACCTCCAACATTGGAATTTATTTTCATTCTTTCTTCTCGCGGCTTGAAAGTTAACATATATGAACTGTTCGGGTTTGTGGAATTTCAGTCAGGGCTAGTAAGTTTATTTAAATCATCAGCCCGGGGCCTGTGCTTAAAACATTTCTTTCCGCACTGACCAGTACAGTACGTAATCTATTTTAACGAAGCATGTATATACTTACAGATTTGTCAATACGCTAACTGTAGCATGCATGTAAAATACACTGTAATTGAATCATGGAAAGGAAGCTTCCTAATGTTGAAATTAATTACGTATGATTTCCAGCAGCAGGAAGTGCGACGGTGACAAAATCGTCACCATTTCCAAACTTTAAGTCTCCATTCATCAATCTGAGACTTAACAAAAAATCGCTAACCTAAATTTTGGCAATCGGCCACTTAGTGATTTTTCCCACCACCCATCAAATCTGCTACTTAGTGATTTTTGCCTCCGACCAATTAAGAATATATTCGATCAAGTCCGATCCGAGTATATACTTAAGGTTACTCAAACATTTTCGTATTTTTTTAAAAGTATTTTATGTTTTTTTTATATAGGTATGCCAATAAAATCTACTCCATTATCCGAAAAAGACATCGAAGATATTATCGCGATGAAAGGTAAAATTCCCATATCGGAAATTAAGGCAAAATATCATATCGGGTTGCAACGAGTATACTCGATTTGGGGTGGTCCAATACATAAACCAGTAAACAATAAAATATTAAATCGTATGTTTGATATTATCGAAAACTCTCAGGCGTACACGAGAGAGCCAAAAAAAAATTCCAGAGATAATTTTTCACGGAGGAGGAAATGAAAATTCGGAGAATTTTGTACCAGAGATTTTACCGTGTCAAAAATGTATAGATGCTGAGGCAAAAGAACAATCCCAGCAACAGTATATAGAATCGTTAAAAAGGCAACATCAACAGTATATAGAATCGTTAAAAAATAAAGATTACCAACAACAGCAATACGTTGAATCGATAGTCGCACAAAATCGTAATTTATCCTCAAGTTTAGATCTAGCACAAAATAAAAATTATGATTTGTCTGAGCAGTTACAAGAACTTAAAAAATTAGGTGGTGGCGATATTTCTGCTGACGAGATTAATTCATTAAAATCTCAAAATCAAGAACAATCTGATGAGATTAATTCATTAAAATCTCAAAATCAAGAACAATCTGATGAGATTAATTCATTAAAAATGGAAATGGAAAATTCTTATGTTTTTGTTGCTGAGTTTAATAAGGTTCTCGAGTTAAATCGTGGACAGGATAGTATAATTAAAAAATTAAAATCAAAAATCGAAGAATGTGTTAATAAAATTAATTCGTTAAATTCAAATACTTCTATTAACCCTGGAAATGTAAATGTTTCTAAGTTAACTGATCGGATTTTAGAACTTGAGGAGGAATTACGGGATACTAAAAGGGAGCGTAGTGAGGAAGAGGATGAAAAACTCATTTCTCAAAAAGAAAATAGAGAATTAAAGAAAAAACTAAAAGAATTTACTAGATATTCTATTTGGTAGATTTGATAAAAATCTTTAAGATCTCACATATAGACTAATAACTAACTCTTCACCGCGTAGATCTATCAAATTATTTGCTTGATCGGTAAGTTTAAAATTAATTTTAGTTAGTAAATTATTATGTGTTCGCATATAAACAGGATTAGTTGGATCTTCTATTAACAAGTAACCAGGAGAAACTGATGGGGCAAAGGAATATAAAATATATCCTTGTTGAGCTTGATTTGATCTTGTTAAATCAATTTGATAACTTCCTTCAACTGCGTCACACACTAAATTTAGCGCGATTACTGAAGATATATTTACATTATTAGGTGCAATATGTCTTCCACCGCCGTCTGGGTCATTATTATGTTTGAGTATTGTTGATAATGGTTGTAATTTCTTCCACTCTGCGTGTATATAGGAGAAGTACGTATCGAGGAGATCACTAGTTTTTTTTTTTAGTTCTGGAATATTATACCCAGGAAATTTAAATGTTGAAATATCTTCAACGCGTATATTATTGTTAATTGCAAATGTTGTTCTCTGATCACCATCAGTGGCATTTAATATTGCTTGAATAAGTCGTATATGAAACAGTTCTATATCGTGTACAATTTGATTTAATATTTCCGTGTATTTGATAATTAAATTTTTTGTGGGTGTTTTTCCATAAGTATAGCTCTGAATAATTTATTAAAATAATTGTCATGTTCTTGTTTAAGACTATTAAAAAATCTCTCGTTGTTAATTCTTCTCCCTAAACCATCCTCATTCTTTTCATCATAAAATACCCATATTTGACCAAAAACGAATAAAAGAGGTTTTGTTAAAATTTCCATATAATTCTCATCGATAGCGTTAATGTTAAAATCATGATATGATCTATTATTTGTGGTATAATCAGATTTTTGTGGTTCGGGTGTTTCAATAAGATTTGTTTCAGGTTGTTTTTCAGGCCATCCTAATACTGTTCTTATACTACTGCGATAAATATCTACAGAGTATCCATCAGCGACTGTAATTGTTGATGATAATGTAGGTTGATGAACGTCAATCACTATTTTTTTTTCTTCTTTAGTGATAGATTTTATTTTACGATCAAATTCATCTCTGATTTGTTCAATTTCATATGAGCCGGTTGGTAAGTACACAATTTGCCAATCTGGAGTGCCATCTTCTTTATTTTTATTTGCAAACACTGGTGAGTTATTTGGTTGTTGATTGCCATATATTGTCGATCTAATATTAGGCCAACTATTATATACCCGCAACTTAGCTAGCGCAAGTTCTTTTACCGGAACTGGAGAAGGAAAATTTACACTAAATTCAGGGTTTTTTGTTGATATTATAATCGTCTCTGTTTTGATGGGAGTAGTGTTTTCTACTATTTGCTGAAGTAATTCTTGCTGCATTATTGTAAAATATTTTTAGAATTCCAATTGTAAAATCTAAATTAGATTTTGAAATTTAATCAGTATCATATTTTACATCTTCATCATAAGTTTCAATATTATAATTACCTTCTGTTAGAAAGAATACAGCGTCTTCAGAATCTTGAGGATAATCCGGCCAACCTAATATACTTCTAATACTACTTTGGTAGATGTCAACAACAAGTTCCGGAGCTATTATAAATATATTTCCAGGAGATATTATAATCTTCGGTACAAAATCCTCTGCATTTTCTCCCATAGTCAAAGATATATTATTATTTAGTTGTTTATTAAGTTCTTTCATTGTATACTCACCAGGTGCAATTCCAACAGTATACCACTCGATTGGAGACTTCCATGAAAAAACGATTGAATTATTTTTTTGGGTTACTAGATATTTCTTTACTGAGGTCATTATGTATATTGTCAGTATTTAATTTCTTCATCGCAGAATTATAACGTTCAGTTATATGTGAAAACTCTTCTTCAGTTATTTCACTATCACTTATTGCCTTAGAAATTAATGCAATTATTTCTGAATATGTGCTTGTTGCTGTATTAAGTTTTAATGTGTAATCACGTAATTTATGTGAAGAACATGATGAGATTTTATTTCACACTCCGGTAAAGATACCTGTAAGAGTTGTTACCGCAGAAATAACGATTGGAATTACAATAGGAGCTGTCATAGTAACTGAAGATAATACTATTCCAGTGCCTACAATTATTCCCGATACAGTATAAACAGTTATATCTAACACCGTTATTCTTCGTTGATATTTTTTCTTTTTGACGGTATAAGTATTAATGAGATCCTGTAATTGTTGCTGATATTGTGATACTGTATCATAACGATACTGGGATGGTGAAACATTAAAATCACATTGTGATTTTTGTGGAAATTTTTTTGGTGGCATTTATTTGAAAATGCTAGCATTTCTATAAATAGATTTCTTTTTAAAGTATTGATACATATTCAAAAATCCATCTTATTCGTGCTCTAAGTACATTACGAATATCAACAGGCTGACATTCAAAATTAACTACATTAAATAATGGACGAGAACGATCCCTGTCTTCTGCTAGATCATCAACAAGTATTAATACCGTATTAATTCCTCGATAGGTTGTAGTAGAATAAGTCGCTGTAATATTAAATTGATGCTCAGAAACTATTGAAAATCTATAAATTCCATTAAATCCATTTTGACCTAATGGGAAAAATATTGAGAGAGGTGACCTCTCTCCAGTAATATATTCACCTGATCCTTTTTCAAAAACATATGTAAGATTTTTAATATCACTCGCGTTATTAGGTATTTTTACTTTATCAGTGATTGTTTTAAGATCTTCAATTGATTTTTTATTAATCGCGATTAAATCTGAAGTTGATTTAGTATCACGGACAACACCTAACCGGGAATTAATCGCAGTTATATCGTCGCTGGATTTTTGTTGCTTAGTTGTAATATCCATAAGTGTTGTTGTAATATCATCCTGTTTAACATTTTTTTTACCAAAGAATTTCTCAATTGCATTATCAGTGACATTAAAGTTTCTCCGGAGTGAAACAAAATTAGTTATGTGAGCATCATATTCAGCCCGTAATTGCGCTAAATTATCTATCGCCGCTTTGACATACGCGATTTGTACACCTAATGTGTTTCGTGGAACACCAAAGAATTTAGCTAAATCAGTATTAATAGATGTTATTTGATTATTAATTTGGTTTATTTCACTAAATTTATTTGTTATTGTTGTAAGGGTTTCACCTGCTGCGAGCTTACCTTGTTGGAATACCACAATAGAGTCATCAGGAGCTGTTGGTTGTTTCGCTAAGATATCATCCAGTGATAGATTACTGGATTTTAATTTTCCTTGACGATCTTCAAAAACAACTAATTCTTCAGGGTCAATATTTACTAGGTTAAAATTACTAGCAAGTTCATCCCTAATTATTTTTTTTACACTCTCATCAATGGTTTTATCCTCTTTTTTCTCTTTGCGTGATCTTCCCCAAATATCGACAGACATTATATAAATTACCTAGCAATTTTTCAAATTGTAAAATCTTTTGGATTTCCATTTCAAAATCTTTTTAGATTTTTACCGCTAGTATATTCATTTACGACTATATGTGGTGGTTTCTTCGATGATGAAATTTTAGTTAGCATATTCAATACTTCATTACCACAAATTGGCGGATCAGTTAAAGTTTGTGTCGGTAACGTTGAATACCACACAGGAAATCTAAAAACTTTTGGGTTTCTACTCACATATTTATAAAACTCAATCGGTGGTGGTAATCCGTATGAGCCAAAATAAATAATTCCTCGCGGATCAATTGCGTATCCAACCCAGTGTGTTCCGGGTCCATCACTGTTATCTAAATTGATAATTCCAGTTTCCGGTGTATTTGGAATATCAGGTAATTGATCTCTCATAAATACACCTCTGAAATTTTTTATCGGAAATTTAGTGTGCGCGCTTTTTTCAACCTTTGCGATAAGGTCAAAATTTGACATCGGTGTAAAATCCTTCAGATTTTCTACATTGGTCGTCCCAATCGAAGACCTTTTCCGGTTGGTGGTCGTCCTAGTCTTAATCCCTTTCCTCTTTTTTTTGTCCTACTCCTTGTCCAGTTATCTTTTTCAGAGCCATTCCTGCAGCGGTTCCGGCAGCTCCAGCTAGTGCACCCTTTGCAAGTATTGGTGCGGCCAATGCAAGCAATCCTGGAATCGCAGCAAGTAATGGAAATATACCACCAGATTTTATCATATTAGCAACTGCACCTTTGGAAAATTCAAGTTGAACACCTTTCTTATTCTTAAGTGCGTCATTAAAATGTTTTATTTGACGATCTGTCAGCGACAATTTATGTGTCCCAGATGTCATCTGTGCTGGTTTTAACGTTATTGTAGTTCCACATTCTTTTGCAGATTTTGATTTTAATTTCTTTACTTGACCCTCAGTCAGAGATACATTGATGACGTTATATGGCATTTATTGTAAAACATACTTATATTTTCAATTGATCTAAATCCTCGGATGAGAATTGCTTGAGTTCTACTTACAGATTTAGAAAACATTATATGTTTTCCACTGGTGCATCAACGAGTCTCATTCGTCCACCGGTTCCTTCGAGTAGCATTGATTTATCACTGAGAATTACAGCTACGGCCCTGTAATTAGCACCAGCTGGTGCTATACGGGCTCGGAAATATATGTCAACGAGGGATTGTCTCATCATATCAAGATCTGTTAACGAGAAGTAATAAATTGGATATAAACTCTTAAAATCCAATTGTGATATTTGCAGACCAGTATCAACATTTTGATCACGACTCATAAATGATAACAATCGCTGATAAACTCTAGCAACATTATTTTCTTCGTAATTTAGTTGTATATCTTCGGCTGGTTCTTGTTGTCCATTTATTCTCAGTGATACTTCCTTGACTCCTAGTTGATCAAATATCACATGGGAATGTTCTTGACTATTTAATCGATCTCGATGTTGTAGCGCAATAAATATATGACGCGGTGCTGAAACTCCAGTTTTAGCCGCCAGATGCCACGTAAATGTATCAGCGACATTATCTTCTTTGGCGTCCGTGGACACAGTTAGCCAATGTAGCAGAGTTTTCCCACCTGTTTCCATAAATGATATCAATCTTTGCTCAGCTTCTATGGACGGTGTCATCACAGGCATCCAGAGAGTCAACTTACTTAAATTAACTTTTCCGTCACCACCACCGGTACGCCAAATTGCGGCATTATCATCACCACGTCGTGTCAACGCAATTGTATGTTTTGCTCCGTAAATAACTTTTCTAACATTTCTACAAAATCCAAATATATGATGGAGAGGAATCGCGCAAGAGAATTTTCTTCGTGGCCCTTGCAACATTCCTACACGAGTTGCAAATCCTAGATTGAAATTTGCGTTGTTATTTAAAACAACAGGGGTAATAGTAGCAGCCCCATCAGCACCAACAGTAGCAGTAGTAGTGGGTTGTCCTATGATAAGTGGGCTATTATCAGCGTGATTAGAGGTATCTTTGGCAAACATCATTGATGGACCGGCTGATCTTGTAAAATCATCTGAGTATCTTGCTAGTCCGACTATCGTTGTTGCGATATCAACTTCGCGTTCTATCGATTCAATCTCCTTTCCGTCGAGAAGATATCTCGCACTTTCAAATAGCGCCATCACACCATTGTTAATAAATCCAACCTTAACATCATCTGCGTAAGGTGTATTAGCTGCCACGTTAGTTACAATTTCTCCCTCAATTTCAATAAATGCTTCACAAGGCAAAAAGTATTTACTTGTATCGTGAACTTGAAGTTCAATTCGAGCTCGTACTTTAGGATCTATTGCGTGATAAGCGTAGAATTGATAATTCCCCACCGAATCATTTTTTAACACCGGTGCATCTATGTCAAAGGCGGGATCACTTTGTTGTTTAAACATTATATGGAAAGTTAATGAATTTTTAATTGCAAAATTCTAAAAGAATTTTTATTTACATTATCTCCGCCGCCCAGTTTTAAGTCTATTTCCGGAAATGGAAATTCCACTTCCTGCAATCATATTAGCAATGTTAGGGCTACTCAAAACTTCGGGAAGATTTTCTAGTCGTTGTTGTACCGCCTTGTTAATTATTTTACTAACTGCTGCTGGCATCACAGTCGTGGATGGCAGAATCACTGGTGGTGGTTTTCGTTTCGGTAGTAATGAGATTACTTTATTCTTTACAGCGGTAAATGCTTTTCCAGCGAGATCTCCAACAACACCTAATCCCTTATCCTTAATAACTTCAATTGCTTTCATTCCAACCTGTTTAGCAAGAGGCAAAACTTTTGGTGCAATTCTACCAAATAATCCCATAATTGTATTTCCTAACCCATCTCCGTAATACGCTCGATACACTGGGTATCTAGAATTTACCACATAAACAGGTGTTGGTTTATCGTGATTATAGTAAATTATCATTATTCAAACTACTTTGTAGTTTTTAATTACAAATTTCAGTCGCTGTGATAACGAGAATTTTCAACGAGTTCTTCAATAAGTTCCCGATATGTGTGGATGTCCATGACACGACCTTGAAATAATCGCCGACAGATATCAGCGGCCTCATTTGTAATTTCCGGAGAATTATTTCCAGCTCGTTTTCCACCGATAAGAACCTCTAACCGTGATACATCATTGATGACGCTGTTTGGACAGGGACAATTATTAGAAACGCTTGCATTTCCATTTCCAATTCGGGAATTTCCAATTCCACTACCGGTTGCCTCCTTCGATTTAAATAATTTATCATATTCCTTAGTTAAAGGTTTACTAAATCTGTCACGATTTCTATTTGCTAAAAACACCTTTTTAGACCAGATATCTCTAGTAGTTATTTTTTTAAAATAACCTTTATTTAAATAATCACTTCGAGATTTAAATTTGTTTTCAATAAAATTAACTAATTCTTCATCATCGATGTTTCTAATTTCATTTAACGCCCCTTCGGTAAATATTTTTTCAGATGTGAGATCACTATCAGCGGGTTCAGTAACATAGGGTTCATCTGGATCAAATTCGATTGCTTGGGGATCAACTAATTTAGGTTGTGGTGGAGCTCTCGCTTCTTCTTCTCGCTCTTCTTCTCGCTCTGCTTGTCGTTGTTCTATCATTTTCGTTTGTTCTTGCACTATATTACCAGGAAGGGCTTTTAAAATATCTGTAGTTTGCTGTTGAAGTGCTAGTAGATTTTGGGAAGCCTCCACAGTCTTCTTGGCCGACTTCTTAACCGACTTCTTTACATCACTTGTCGCCGTTATTACAGGCTTAAATAATTGTTCACTTCCGACAGTAAAATCATCTTGAGCCGCTTGTCGTTGTTGAAGTTGGCGCCGTACTGAGTCTCTGACTGGGATAAATTTCTTAATCGCTGCTAATCTTTCTCTAGCTAGTCTGGTTGTGAGTGATTCAGGAATCATTTATTATATAAAAATTACCTGTAATTTTTCAATTAGTGTTTTCAAATTAAAAATGGAAATACAAGCATTTCTAAATAGATTTTGAGGGCTGTTATTTATTTATTTTATAAATAAATTTTTATTTTATAAATATTTTTTTTTTATTTTATTTTTATCAGATTTTGTTAAATTTTAGCTGTTTTTAGTCATTTTAAGTCGTTTTTTGTGTCATTTTATGCTGTTTTTGACTGATTTTAACTGGAAACCGTAGGGTTAACCGGTCGAATTTTAATGTTAATTTCCCATATGTTTTTCCACCTAAAACTCATTTTTTTAAAGTTTTTTGATGATTTTTCACATTTTTTGATGATTTTAGATGAATTTTGATGATTTTAGATAGATTTTACTCACTAGAAACCGTAGGGTTAACCAGTCGAATTTTAATGTTAATTTCCCATATGTTTTTCCACCTAAAATATATTTTTTTAATTTAGAAATTAATTTTAATTTTATATATATATATAATGAATCAATCAATCGTCGACGAAATCGTAACGCAACTTAACCGGTTAAACGGAATCCCGGAAATCACTGCAATTGTATCACAAAAAAAATGTTACACTTTAACGCTGATTACCTTGCAGATGAATTCCGTAAGATTGAATCTGCACGGGCCAAGGATTATCCAACATATCGATCGGAGTATCGTGTAGTTAAAACATTAATCAGACAGTGTAATCAGATAATCTATCAACTTAAGTTAGGTAATAACGATAGCGTGTTAGATGAACTTGTTGAACTTTCTAAACTCATACATCCGCTATTGAAGGCTGTGGGAGAAATATTTGAGGAGGAAAAAAATATATCTCAATTTGCTGAGCAATTTGATAACAGTTGTATGTAGAAAGATTTCATTACGCCCAACAAAATGAGACTCTAGCATCAAATCTATCGGAATATGTTGATGAAATTATATAATCAGCAGCTTGTCTTACTGATTCTCTATAAATATTAAAATACCTCGCGGCTGAGTTTGCTGAAGGAAAATCTTTAATCTCATCGTCGTAAAAGCAGTCACTGGTCTTGGAACGCGGTTTTTACTTGCATTTGGATTTCTATTACGACAATTTTGTTGTTGTGTAACTACTCGTAAATTTTCAACTCGGTTATTTAATTTATTTCCATCGATGTGATCCACTACATATCCATCTGGAATTTTTCTAATATAAATTTCAGCGATAAATCTATGAGCGAGATATTTTTTTTGTCCTTGTCCGTAAGAAATACCAATGCATAAATATCCTCGATTATTAACAACCCCAATTTCTTTTCTTAATCGTCGATGTCTAACAGTTCCATCTCGGGAAGCCTCGTATTGTACGTAAATTGGATGCGGGCGGTATTCGTTTAGGTTCATTTATTTTATATAGGAATTTATTTGTTTAAATGTTATTTCTACACCGGTCTGTTTATGTAGTCTTCAGGAGTTTGGATAGCTGGAGTTCTGTGATTTACGTGAGTATAAACATCGTAATACCGTTTTAATTCTCTATATTTTTTTCCGCCGTGTTCCAGGCATAATTCCGTTTTTCCCCGTACTCCAACACCACATACTATACAAGGTTTAGGTCCTGTACTACCACGTCTAATTAATACTTGATGCTGTCCGCAATATTCCTTTTTCGATTTTTTATTACATGTGTCCGTCGAACCGATTAGCAACCACTTACAATTATACATTATATAACTATGCATATTTTTAATTAAATTTTAAACAATTGTTTTAATTATTTTTTTGAATTAGATATTTGCTTTAATATAATGAGTAGAAATTATTTTTCACTTGATGCAAGATCTGGATTATCATTAAAAGGACTTGATAGAGAGCTTAAAAAACTAAGAAAACTCGCCATGAAAGAATTTCAACATGACGGGGCTGAAAAAATGTTTACCACTTACCGAGTAAATTATGGAGAAAGACTCTATGACGGCACCATGGATGAAGTTCGCGCGATGAATATATTATCATTGTTGAGTAATCACACATATTATTGCAGAAAAAAATGGATAAAGTGGGACGATGAAACTCATAAATGGATTATCCGGGATAACTATAACCCGATAATGAAAGATGGTAAAAATGTAATTTTCAGTCGTGATATGAATCCTGGAGCATTAGTTGGAATTGATAGTCAATATTACAACGACAGGTATCCTGTAACCGTTGTGATGTGTGGGTTATATAGAATTTATACTGATATTGATCACGATAGAATGTATCCGATGAGAAAATCATCGGTAATAAATTGCGTAGCAGAGCGAGTTATGGAACATTTTAAAAATTCTTCGCGAGGAAACGGATTAACTAAACAACGAGAAGAAAAGATAATAAATTGGGGTAAACAGATAGCGGAGAAGGGTGGAGCTTTAATTAGTGATGTTGCCAAGTTAGAAACGTCTTTAAGATACCCAATTACAATTAAGTCGATAAGCGGGGAAATATTAAAAGATTGTAAATATAAGTCAAATAAAGTACCAATTGAAATGATTGATCACAACGGGCACGCCTGGAATCTTGGTGTTACTGAATTTCCTTTAGAAAAATCTGTAAGATATATAAAAGAATTTAATGGAAATATATTTGATGCAATTGCAGAGATACATAAAGATGATCCAACCGGAGTATGGTTATTTAAGAGTGATGAAGATCCTGAAATGGGATTTGATCAATTTGTGAAAACTAATGGAGAATTATACCGCCCCCAAGAATTAAATAATCGTATGAGAGATGTCGCAAAGAATTTCGTAGAAAATTTTGATGAAAAAATATTATGTAATTCTTTTACGGTATCATCGGCGGTTGCTCAATACACTCGTAAAAAGAATTCTTGGAGAAAAACTCCTAAAATGTTTCTTGATGATGTGAAATTAAGTTGTGTTGAATACGGACACGGTGGGTTGTGGAATACTAAATACGATATTAATAATTTAATCTCTGCTGATATGAGCGCTAGTTATCCTGGAGGGTTTTTAGGAATGGGAGAATGTGCCGAATATTTTAAACGTTTTGGACACCCAACGCATGAGATGACACGTGTTGCCATAAACGGAGATTTACCTGATTTTGAGTTACCAGGATTTGCCAAGGTTATTGCGTTTAAACTCCGCGATGGATTACATCCTTGTAGTTATTGCTGGATTGGAAAACATATATCTGAGAAGAGTTGGATGCCTATTGTACTGCTACGATATATGCTTGATAGTGGTATGTTGATAGCGTTAACCGTTGGTGAAGCAATAATAAGTTATGGAAGTCAAAAAGATGTTTGGTTACCAACACCCGATTTAGATAGAGAAATTGAAAAGGTAAGAGAGAATTTTCCGGAATACAGCGAAGAACAGATTATGGAAATGGCTAAACAAATGTATTGTGATAGAGAGAAATCCGCAAAAGATTTGGGACGAAAAATAATAGGAAAGTTTACTCAAGGAGGAAGATTTAATAATGCTAGAACCTCTTCTAGATTAGTGGTTGATCCAACTGAAGAGAAAATTATTATTAAACATCTTACTGATACTAATAGATTTGTAACGAGTAGAAAGGCGTTTTTATCAAACGGGGAGGAGTATGGAACTGTTATAACTTACATAGATGGAGAAAGTGCTCAGTATACACATTTAAGATCTTCCATGTTGGCATACACAAGTATTAATTTATTTTCGATGATAAATAGATTTCCAGATATTGCTGTAAGAGTTGCCACGGATTCTATGTACTTTCATAAGAAACATATTGATGCGGTTACACCGTATTTAGGAAATGGTAGTTGGGGAACTTGGAGAATTAAAAAAGAGCGGCTACACTGTTATAATCATCATGTAGATGTTGAGATACTTGATAGTTATCGTTGGAAAAATCCAGAAAATATTCAAATTGAGTTTTCTAGTGCGCCATCAGTGTTTGATCCGATAACTCGCTATAAGATAATTTATTTAAATGGTTGTGGAGGTTCTGGAAAAACTGAAAGAGTTATAAGATTGTATAAAAATGAAAATGGAAATACTAGCATAAAAGCGCTAACTCCAACTCACAAACTAAAGAAAGATATAATAAAACGTGGAATTTCTGCTAGTACTTATCACAGCTTTTTTAGGTGGAAGGGTGATGCGTGGACTCCAGAAAGAATGGGCAATAAATTTATCCCCCAAATAATTCTTTGGGATGAAGTGTGTACAGTACCGTTAAAAATATTACAACAGTTTCTAGGTTGGCTGTCCACGAAGAACACTAAGGTGATAATATGCGGTGATGATGGTCAACCACCACCATTTTATGGAGAATCACCACATGAGTGGTTGAAGGAATACGCTGATTACTATGAAGAAATGACAGATGATCATAGATCACTGGATGAAGAAATAAAAGATTTAAAAAATAAAATTAGACGAAAATCTGATTACGATCAGTGTAGAATTCTCAGAGAAGTTATTGATGAAACTCTTGAGGAGGAATTCTGGAAATCTTGGAAACCTGCTGATATAGTATTTGCAAGTAGAAAAATAATCCGTGATGATATTCAGCGACGATTATTTGAGATACACAAAGAAAAATTTCCTGATATGAAAGTACCGCTATGTTACAGACCGTCTGATACACGACAACAAAATATTGATGTCGATATTCCCGGTGGTGGTAGAGAAAAATTAGTGTTAAACGAAATTGTACACGTGGACATTGATGTAGTTGAAGATGTGTTGCAGGCTGAAAATTCACCTTGGATGTTAGGATATGCCGCCACAATACACTCATCACAAGGATTAACTATTGAGGATACAACTATCTGGATCGTAGATAATCGTATCGAGTGGTCAAATTTAGTTTATTTAGCGGTATCTAGAGCTAGACGAATAAATCAATTGAGAAGAGTTATCATCGAAGATAACGCGAACAGCTCTGATGTTGATATTTACATTGTTGAGAAAAAATTATCGGGATATCGACAACAAGATAAGAAAAAAAAATAGAAATTTTAATATTAACTTAAAATTAATTTTATCATTGAAAACGCAACAAGATAATCACTGCGCTACTTGCAATTGTTTAATGCGCTGGCGGTATCACCCTGGAGATAGTTATCAATTTACTGTGGATAGAATTGATAATAATTTAGGACATATTATTGGTAATGTGAGATTAACATGTCTCGCGTGTAATATACGTCACGCTGGTGGAATTGCAAGCAATTCTCATGCTAGCATTTCTAACTAATTTTTCGTGGTGGTAATTGAGTGTCGTCAGGAATAACTTGTAGTTGTTCGCGTGTAAATCCTCGCTGAGGTGCGGATGAATCTAATCTATAAATTGCTGGTCTAGAAGAAGATCGTGTAGACGATGATATTTTATGTGTAGTGATACTCCAAATAGGATCAGTGGCTCTTGCGCCACCACCTTCGAGTTCACCTGGCTTATATAAATATCTTACAGTGACGTTACTAAGAATTGGTTGGAAATTGGAAGTGTTAGTGGAAATGGTAGCATTTCTAATGCTAGGTACATACTCTTTTTTTATTGCGATGTTAGGTTTGATGCCAATCATTCTAGTTATTTCGTTATTTAACGCAGATACTACTTTTGGTAACCTTGAAACCCATTCACGAGAGCGAGTTTCTTGAGTAAATTCTTTTGCGTATTGATATCCAAATAATCGCTCAGCGAGAGTTCTATTAAATCGCTCTACAATTGCCTGATCGCGGTGTATTGCAGTATGTCCTCGTCGTATAGCTACGTTAGGAGCTTTCATCGTAGATGTAACAACACCTTGAAATTCCTTACCCGGATCAACTTGTAATAGATTTGGCCATTTTAGTGGACCTTTACGATAAATCTTTTCAATTGCATCAGAGACTTCTTTTGACGACTTTGTTTTTAACGGTATTGCTTGTTTATATCTACTAGCGATATCAACTACAGTTAATGCATATTTGTAACCGTTATCACGAGGAAGAAATAATATATCGGCTTGATGAACTTCATTTGGTACAAAAACATCAAAATGAGAATAATTAATTCTTTTAGGACCGGGAAGATAAATTTGCCATAACGCCTGTTTGGATAACCAATCTTTCGCGGTTTTATATTTCACTGATGCGGCACTAGCGAGTTTTTTAATTGCTGCGTAACCTTTCCAGTAGCCAGTAGGTGAGTAATAAATAGATTCCATATTATTGTAAAATAATTTAGATTTTTAATTACCGAATAATATTTTACCTTTCATAGCGGTTTTTATCAATACTGAAGCTAATTTTTCTTTTAATTTTTTATCTGGAATTGCATTTATCGCGTGAATTAATTTTACATCTGCGAGATGACGTTGTTGAAGATCATTACTTTTATATGCTATATCATGAACACGACAAGCTTCATCGATGGCGTTGATTGGATCTTCTCCGGGATTTGGTTGATCATTTTCGTTGAGTCTGATATCTAATCGGGTTCCTGGTCCGCAATAACTATATCCTGGAATATGTTTCTCACCTGGATACTTAGCCCAAGGAAGTCCCGGAAGATTACTTAAACGGTTGGCGATATCTCTACCTGTTTTTTTTTTATAAATCTAAATTTTTTTATGCCACAAATTTCACAGTTACCTGAAGCGGCTAATCTATTATTTTTTGTAGTAACTGTTGTTTCGTTGATTGTTGGTGTACGTTTCTTACATTTCACACAATATAAATCCATAACTTTTATAGTAAATAAACGCATATCAATAAATGGAAGTGATTGATTTTAGCGCTACAAAGAAAAAACAACCAGTTAAACATCATCCAATGCTACCAGATTCTATCAGAATGATTATTATTGGACCATCCGGAAGTGGAAAAACCCAACTATTATTGTCGATGATAATGAAACATATGAAATGGGATAAATTATATTTGGTTGCACCAAGTGTAGATGATCAACATTGTTATAATATATTAAAAGAATATAACGAAAACGCATCTGAAATTGCTGGAGAAGATGTTGTTAATATAATAACTGACATTGATGAGGCTCCATCTGTAGAAGATCTTGACGGAAGTAGAAATAATCTTGTTGTGTACGATGATGTTATGCTCGATAAACAAAAGAATCCTGCAAGAATATTTTCACGTGGACGTCATAAAAACGCAGATGTTATTTATGTAACTCAGCGATATACACAAATTCCTAAAGTAATTCGCGATAATTGTAATTTGTTAAGTGTGTTTAATGGTGTTGATACACACACACTAAGAAATATTTGGCTAACTTGGTGTATTGATATGGATTTTAATCAATTTAAAAACTTTTTCAGTAATGCTCAGCGAACTCCACATGGATTTGTCACAATAGCGATACATGATTCGCGGACAAGATACCGAATCGGACTTGATCGAATATATTCTTAATTGGTCGGAGGCAAAAATCACTAAGTAGCAGATTTGATGGGTGGTGAGAAAAATCACTAAGTGGCCGATTGCCAAAATTTAGGTTAGCGATTTTTTGTTAAGTCTCAGATTGATGAATGGAGACTTAAAGTTTGGAAATGGTGACGATTTTGTCACCGTCGCACTTCCTGCTGCTTTTCCTCCTCGCAAATTTATTTGTGGGGTGTTGTTTTTTTGTGTGTGAAAAATTATTTCCGATGAAAACCGTTATAAATGGCCTTTCTCGCTTGCCATGTTTCTATTTGTATACGAGGACTGGCTAGTATGACGTCACGAGACCACGTGATCTGTCGTCTCATTAAAACTCGGAAATACTCGGCAATTTACGGAATCATTGTATCTTCTTCGCAATATAATCAATATCCGCACACGATATTATTTTTTAAACATTATATTCGAATTAGAATTTGTAAAGAATTACATTTATAAAATAAAAATTTTCATTTCTAGTCTCCTTTAAAGTAATTAAGATGAGTAAAAATGTCAGGTACACAAAACGCTCTCCTTTTCTTCAATTGAAATTGTTAATACTGAATAAAACAACGTAAGAATGAGTGCCCATGTTTTAATGATGATATATCTAAATAGGAATATTTTTAATATGTGTGTGTGCAAGCAAACCTATGTGTTATTAAATGGTTATCTAGATATATGAAAAAGGTCAAAATTACAAACACCGGCAATCAGTTGTTAGATAGCATGTTCACCAATACAAGTTTCTATTACCCGACAGCCGCTATTTAAATCACAGTCAACTGTATCACTACACTAACTGTGCAAATCAACAGATATTGCATTAAGCTGTAGGCCATAGGACCATATTTAATATGTTTATCTAATTATTTCTATTAAATCTATACTCAGTGAAAAGTTCTAACTCCGCTCAATTGAAACTAGCAAACAAAAGTAATCAGAATATAATCTTTATTGATTTTAGCATATTTTAATTTGCTTCGAATTGTGTATATTGACCATCATTGGTTATTTCGTAGTGTATTGACTCTTATTTATAGGTTACTGCATTTGTATGAAGAAAAAATATATACGAGATTTTGGGATGGAAATACTGCACGACCTTGGCTCGTACTGGCTATTGCGTGGGGTTGTGTGAATAGGCTCGTATTGGTGACTGCATGGGGGTTATTTGTATTGGCTCGTACTGAGAGAGAGAGAGATTGATGTGTTTAAGGTGCTTCGTCCATGACGGCTCTTGGCACCGTTTTATGCTTCAATAGAAGCTTATTTAATTAATCCTGAGGGTGGGAATAGTGCCGCGCACCCTGCAGGCGTTTATATGCTTATTAAAAGCACTTGTTTAATTTGGCCGTCACCACGGGGCAGTTATTGAACTGCCTCTGGGTGAATGTAAGGCCTGGGGGTGGGTAGGAATAGAACCCACACACACCCACCCATGCTATAGTATTCATTGGACGTGCCTACCTCTGCAATAGCAGTAAAGAAAAGCGAGAGAAAAATAGTTTTCTCATATCGCCTGTATCTGCATAGTTATTATGCGTGCAAGCACGTAATTTAACCGCTGCAGGCAACAAGGGTGGCGAAGAGCCAAGCACGCGCTCATGCATCAAATTCAGTCCAGTTGTACTAATGGACAGCCTAACAACCAATAATGTGTAAGCCACCTGTGCAATTAGCCAAATATCTAAGTTGCAAATATTTATTTAACATCCTATCAAAATATAGGGATCCAGTACCATGAGCGTACATACCAGGTCCCTATTAATTTAAATTTAAAATGTCGAAGCGACATATAGTAGTGTAGTCAGTGGTAGGGGTATTTGGTTATGAATTTGTTGAAGGCAGCGCCAAAAAATGTCATATTAGTGTTTTTTCAGGGCCAAATAGTTTGTCAAAGAGGGTACTCGAAGCCAAATGAGTCCCTATTATTCAAGCAACGATAACAATGGCAATATACATCACTCCATCTGTCTCTCCGTGTGGTTCGGTAATAAGGTTTCTGCTTGTTGTAGGGGGTGATAGCTCTGCCGTAGTTCTTCCTTCTGTCCAGGCACGGCCACAAAACAAGTTTGGGACTTATGTGCCTTTCTTGTCCGGTCGAAGATGGCCGCCATGGCTTCCAGTTTTCCCGCCATTTGGTCCCTGCCGCAGACAAGTCCGGGAGTTACGGGATGCAAAAGGGATATATCTATTGGCTCGTACTGGCTATTGCGTGGGGTTGTGTAAATCGGCCTGTATTGTATTGCGTGGGATTATGTGAACCGGTCTGTATTGGCTTTTGAGCTGAGAATGTGTGTATCGGCCCGTATTGGCTGTTTCGTGGGGTTAATTGAATCTGCTGTGGTTGCTATTGCGCAGGGTTGTGTGAATCGGACCGTATTTGCTATTGCGTGTCGCTATGTGTATTGGCTCGTGCTAGCTATTGCATGAAGTTATGTATATTGGCTCGTACTGACTATTTCGTGGAACTATGTGTATTGGCTCGTATTGGCTATTGTGTTAGGTGTGTGAATTTGCCTGTCTTAGTTATTGCGCGGGGTTGTGTTTATCGGCCCGTATTGGCTATTGCGCGGGGTTGTGTGTATCGGTCCATTCCTGAAACTTTACTGGCAATAAGTATACGAATCATTTCATTAAAAAAAAATCGTTTCTAGAAGGTGAAACCCAATACCGGCTCTATAAATTTCGCCTGTAAAATTGCATCACATTTGGCACATAAACGGTATCAGCTGAGACCTTTCTAGAGTATTCCATTGTATTATTTAAGTTTCTAATCATAAATACTGCAACTGCAGTCACACAACCAATGGACACCATTAGATTTTAATAGGGGCTATGGAACGACAGGGACAATCACATGGCTCTGATTGCTTTCACCAAAAGTAAACCATGGCATCATTGAAACTCATTAACGCATCAATTCGAGAATTTTGCTCCTAGTAATTGATTAGTCATTTCTGGCTGGGAATTTACCAAATTACTAGAGGTGCCAAGAAAATTAAGATCGATAAAAGAATTACTAAACAAAGATAGAGATAATAGGGACCTATGGGAAATTGACACTAAGTCAACATACAAATGAATAATAAACAATACTATCAATAAGGATAAAAACAAAGTAGAGGAAGAACATATAACATAAATTGGGATAGGGCATGGGGACATTGGGTTCAATTAGGGTCTATAAAAATAAAAAGCCTCCTGTTCAAATACATGCATGATGCGTGGTTGACGGGAGAGTTCGCAGTGAGACGGCATATGATCAGTGTATCGCCTAAATGTCCACTGTGCAAACAATATGAATTCACAAAAAAACACAATGGCACAGTGCACACATAACAGACCAGAACGAGTTGCCATAATTTTAAAAATAAAGGCAACTCATCTATACAATGCTAAAAATATATTATATCTTGATGGAAACTTCAATAAAAAATTACTTTACGAAATTACAAGTTTTATAGTAGGGAATATGAGAGCATGCAGAAGATAGGAAAAATCACAAGGCGCCACGCGAAGTGGGCAAGCCCGTGAAAGAGCTGGGAAAATAACTCACCCGGAGAAAACCAACACAACAATACAGAAACACTTTAGATAAGTTGTAACGGATACAAGAAATGTGTTTCTCTAAAAAAAACACTGGTGACCTTTACTCATTATATATCTTCCTACGATTAATTCTCTGTGTAGCTCCTACTACAGAGAGAGCCCTGTTTAGAAGGGCAAATAAACTATTTAGGCATTTTGGAAAAGGGATATATATATATATATATATATATATATATATATATATATATATATATATATATATATATATATATATATATATATATATATATATATATATATGAGAGCATGCAGAAGATTGGAAAAAGGGGATCAGGGATCTCAGGAGGAGAAGTACTGGCAAAGGAAAACACGAGGCTAAATCACAATTTATATATATTATATATAATAAAAAGACGACCAAAGCTGAGCCGGGTGAAGTATAAAAATAATTTTAAAACATGTACGCAGATCCCGCCTCAAAAACAGTTGCTCTCATAGAATAAATAGAATAGTTACAAGTTCGGAACAGAAAAAAAAATCTACTCATCAAACCACTCAGAATGGAGAATCCTTTAAAATAAGAAGAAAAATTGGAAAAAATAGGAATAGATGCACCGAACTTGGAAAAAAAATCAAAATTATTAAAATTGAACGGATGGAAGAAAAATAAATTACAGACAAGTGATGATCTGTATATAGATCAAAGTCACTGATAGGCAACTGGGAGATTGAAAAAGAAAAAGGCTATCCTAACAAAAATACAACGTATATATACGTATACATATAGCAACATACAAATAGCACAAACACAGGATACAAAATACCCCAAGCCAGGGTTAATAAATGGAAATAAGAGAAAAGGTACAGGTAAATAAAACCGGACTCAGAGATACTATCTCTATAGAAACATTAGGGAATCTAAAAAAAAAAAAACACTTTTTATGATATAATCCTGATGGGACAAAAATAAGGTTAGGGTTAAAGTTAAAAAGATTATATAAAAATACACACAAACAACACATCAGGGGGAACACACTCAAACATAAACACACTTTTTCTAGTTTTATCGAAATGGAGCGGTAGTATCTGGCTGGTGCAACCCCCCCCCCCCCCCGAAAAAAGGGAATATTTATACTGTTCCTCTTTCCAACAATCAACCAAGTAATCACACAAATATAAACAGTCCTTAAAACGGGGCGGTGAAACCGAATGCAAATACTTAAAGTATGTATATATGTATGTTTGTGTGTGTGTGTGTGTATGTATCTAATCCAGTCTCTAAACAACGTCCTTAGTGCTTCCATCGTCGCTATTTGCAGATACTTCAGCACTTGTGATTAATCTCTGGTACTCAACTCCCCTAAAATGACAAGAAATGCACGCTCGTCTAAGGTATCCTCGGACGTCACGATCCAGAAAGCAAAACAGTACGCAATTGCCGAAGGCCTGTCCACTGTCTCCAATGCTGTGAAGAATTAACAAATATTTATCATCGTCTTGAATGGACCAGAGCAGCAAAAATCGGATGGTACCCCAAACTCTGAGAAGCCACAAAACCAACCACAGGTACAAATAATGGACGTCTTCATCTCTGAAATCTGGACTCAGCTCACTCAGCCGACGTCGGGAAATGAACTGAGAAAAATAAAACTTAAGTATGTAACGATATATCAGAAAACTAAAATTAAACATTAATGTAAGTATGTATGTATGTATGTATGTATGTATGTATGTATGTATGTATGTATGTATGTATGTATGTATGTATGTATGCATGTATGCATGTGTGTATGTACGTATGTACGTGTGTGTGTGTATGCATTTTCATACATATGTGGATACATGGTTGAATATCTTATGGACGTATGTTTGCACGTTAAGATGCGGGGATTGGTTGGGATTTTTAAAAAATTATGTGTTCAACTGTAATTTATTGGTGGTAGTGTACCATCCTTGATGAATTCTTTACATGCGTGGTTTGAATTTCATTAATGGTCAGACAACATATACTCGAGGAAGAGCCTAATACATTTATTCAGCAATTCAATTTTTTAGACACATATTGAGACGGGTTCTCTTTTGTGCTATTCTTTTGCTTTTTTAAGTTTTTGTTGTATGAATAACTGTAAGTAACCGCATATCCCATCGTTTAATGTGGTGTCTTTATTTTTCGTTCCAATCCTATCGTTTTCGCAAAAACTTCAAACTTACCAACTTTAATTTCAGTAAAACAAGGATGCTGAAGGACAATATATAACAAAGAATTTCCCAGCCCTTTCCTGTAATTAGCATCCATGTAATCATGTCTGAATGTGTTAAATCATTCTTAATCCAACACCATGATCCTGTCACTTCTGCAGTACTGTTCAAGTTACGGCCTAGAACTTTCTTTAAACCTGCCACTAATGTGATTACGCCTGAAAGGGAAATATATGAATATGTCATGAAATATTTAGTATTCACAATAAAGAGATAGCATTTCCAGAGGTATCAATCATATTGATAATAAAACAATTCCTATGAATATGATATTGCAAGTAAAAGTGAACAAAGCATAATCAGTCAGATGAGTATTTAAATATTGCAAGAGAACTTTATGCAAATTACCTGGAACTCCCCAGCAGAATACATGGTACATGACTTTTAGTGCAGAAGACCTGGTTACTTCGCTCCGACATTGAATTGACACCACCATGTGAATTGTTATTACCAATGTCCAGAAAAACGATGACATCGAGGCAAAGGTTGTAAGGAAGCTTTGGACAGTGCAAAACTCGTTTTTCATACCGTCGGTAGATACAAATTCAATCGATCCACTTAGGTTTCCTGATGCAATCAAGAAGTCCGCGATTGTAAGCCATGTCAGAAGTGTTCGTGGGAAGTTCCGTATAGCAGTGACTCGCCAATACGTACAAAAGATGACGATGGCACCAAATATGGACAGAAGAGAACTGATGATGGTACATACTGCAGACACATATTTTATGGGCTCCATATTTGATTTATTTATATTTTCAAAATTAATTCAGCCAAAAACCTCGATAACGTTTATGATAAGCACCAAAGAAAACAAGGACAAGAGCTTAACTCAGTCTAATGAATGAAGGCGCTTGTAGCTTTTGTTCAATTAATATTCTTTGTACCCGATACTATCTAGTTGCACAATCATATGCCAATAAAAGACTATGTAATGGTTTATAACATATCGATTATGCAACACCAACGATAACCTTTACAGTATTTCACCGCATGTACATCTTAACAAAATGTTATTTTTCGTTTTTCATATGCGGCTAAGAAATCAGATTAATGCAAAGTTGCAGTTAAGCTTACCAATGAATTGTACCGCCACAGTAGCTGATCATATTTTTTGCAACGTTGGGCTGATGCTTTATTTTACCAGAGAACCATTATCGAGTGTATACAGAAAGTTTATCTCCTCTTGGTTAGGAATAGATGCATGCATAAACTCGCATTAACCAGTACGACACAATTACTATCCGACATGTAGTGTGTAGCTACCAACGTCCAGTCATATATTATCCAACACCACACATACCATTGACACGCTGTGTGTAGTGACCTGCTGCCTGATAAGATGAACGTATGGGTGTGATATCATCTCATCTATTATCCAACATCATGTATACCATCGACACGTTTTGTGTAGTGAACTCCAGCCTAAAGATTCATATATATAAAATATTACCTATATAAGAATGATGAATTAGCCCTCACAATATGTGTAGATAAGATGAACACATGGGTTTGATGTCACCTAATCATAAATGGAAACATTTATTGCGGACACATCGAAGTGCATTTCAGACACTTTCGAGTAGCTGAGGAGTATCTTGAGCTACCATTAGTTGAAAGATCCTATTGGCGATATTCACAGAGTAATTTATTTTTAATACCATGTTTGACCGCTTGTAAGTCCAATTGGAATAACACAGCACTATGTCCTGTAGCGACTTTGAATTGTATGGATGCTTGTGACTGTTAAAATCTCGATAAGTGTCTAAAACAAAGTACACCATGTGTTCTAAACAGATTTCCATACAGCAGAATTACGCACATTAATAAAAACAAGTTAAATTAGACCCACGAATCTTCCATTAGGTTCAACACGTGTTTGAACGAATAATTTTTAAAAAAATCCAGTCAAACAGGTAAACAAAATCTGGCCCGTCTTGGCTAAAATCCAGGATTGTGTTAAATTTAAATCTCAGATATAAACTGTTAGGGCTCTATGATTTTAAACGAAGTAAAACATAAACAAAACTAACATGTTTTGCAAATGTTTAGCAAACACATTAATTGTCTAAATCACAAAGTGAAGATGCTAAAGTAACTTACAGTCTTTTGATTTAAATCCCAATATGGCTGAATGTGTTATCACAAGTTCCAAAGTATTTAATATTCCGAATATTTCAATCCTAAATGTGCATATGTACCAACAGTCCTGATTGTGCCGATATACAAATGTCTTGCAAAACACAACGATATAGCCCAGAATGCATTTGAATTAATTCACAATACTCCTAAAGTAATATTAGTCCAAAATGTCAATGAGCACTTTGTAATTCAAATGAACAATTTAAAATGCACAAACGCACTCAGATTTATTTGAACACAGCTAAACGCTTTTCGTCAAAGACTGGTACTATTTAGAAATGAACAAAATAACTGTGTTGACAAGAAGATGACCAGTGTAAGGGACGTTTCACATCAAATTTATAAAATTGTCACTTCTAGAACTTTCTAAGATCAAAACATGTTAACGTGTTTACAAATATTATCTTAAAGAACATTCTACAATCATGGACAAAACTTAATTATCTAAATATGCTGTTTTTAAATGATCATTAATCTTCAACTAGAACATACAATCATGGAGAAACGTTAACCCTACTATATAGATACAAATGTTAATGGTTTAGTGTGAGAGGTTTGACAGCAATTTAGTGGGTGTTGATAGCTATACAAGGTGTGTTGATGGTATAATGAAGTATGTGGGATAGAAGTAACTGGTTACCGGTCACTATTGGTGATTCCATCACGGGGTTTTGATGGTTTATTGGGTAGTGTTGAAAGTTGAGGCTATCCATTTGGCTGTGTATCATTATTAATTGAAGATTTAATATGATATAGTATATTTGCCTTCAACAATAATGCAAAATAAATTAAAACTGACTTTATGATTTTTCACAGTGTAGTTTAAAACGTTTATACTTATTTATTACTTTTCATTTTTCTCATTCCTAACTTACGCTAATTGTTTTAATTTCATGTGTGGAAATTACGTAATTACTTGGATCTGTACGAACTAAATTGTTGACCCCATTTCGTTCGAGTGAACGCTTCGTTATCAACGCTGTAATGTCCTAAGGGATGTAGAAGTACATGGTTCCTCAAAATTTTCGTCAGACCTAAGGGGTAATAAAAAGAACAGTTTTACGATAAAGCAATCAAACGTTCTCTTTACAGTTTTCTCTCCTATATTGTAGCCTTTTTTAATTCTGAATTAAAATATAAGCTCCCTCTTTGGTCGCCTTTACTGATTATTTTTAATTGTCATTATTCTGCATTTTATGAACAAAATATCACCCAAAATCACAAACATGTTAGGAATTATATATAATGATTAGTACATTTGACCTTTGAATTTTTCATTTTATTCCAAAAGCACAAGTATGAGAACAACAGTTGGAACAGCGCTATGAAATTTCCATCTACATATGATACAGAATGGTGTTCAATGATATGTTCATCTAAATTAGTAGATGTGTTCTGCATGCCATTTTCATCTAAACTGATATAGACTGGGACTCCATGTCGTTTCCATCTACGCTAGTATAGGATGCAGACTGGTATTCCTTGTCATTTTTCATTAAATTGATATAGGATATATACTGGTACTCAGTGACGTTTCTATATACATTGATATAAGATACAATTTGGTATTAAAAATTATTTTAAAAATTATTTAAAATTTAAGATTGACTTTTTGGTAACGCTACCTTTTGCGCAAGCCTAATTTGGTGGAAGCAAAAGAGTAGCGAACATTTTATTCAGTAACAAATAAATACGCTGCTTAATTTATTCATTATTTAAGAGTTTCAATTTTTTGTTGTCAACAATAGTCCAGTCTCTTGACAAGGGGATTAAGTTCATTTATACTGTTGTAATGTTCTGTATAATTAGTGATTTGTAAAATGTGACACATCAATAAAAATGATTTATCTTCTGTGAGTACAAAGTTTACCTCTACCTAGTTCCAGGAGAGTTATACATCCAAACTTCTAGAGTACCTTTTGAAATCGTCAATGTACAATTCTCTATGAATGAGCGCGAGTTAAGTCAGTCCAGAAGAAATACATGTGAACATCAAACGAACTGGGCAGCATAAGGCTTATTAAGAAGCGGTTTTCTTTTAAGACTCTGACTTGAAATTAAAAATAAGACAAGATATTGTTTTAAGTAATTGTGTGAATCCTCTGCACCTAGCCGCTTATCAGCTTCATGTCCGCAATCGAAGGGATATTAATTAGAATCATCAGACTGATTGGAACACTCATAGTGCAAAATATAGTACGTCCATTTCAGCACTTTTGCATTAGACAAAAGACCGTCAATAAACCAATGTTTTACCAGATGAAATATTCTTTAACCTGATAAATTCATATCTTAATATGTACGTGAGTTTGTTTGTTTTGTTTTTTGCTTTTAGGGTTTAACGCCAATTTTCAGCACACGATAGGCTATACATGGGGGTCAGTATTATTGGTGGAGGAAGAACCCGGTAAAACCCCCAGAAAGAACCACCGACCGACGAGAAGCTACTGGCAAGCTTTCTCACATAACTAGATTAGCCGAATCTTAGACTCGAACCCACGCATACAGAGGTGAGATGGCAGTGATCCGTAACGGAAAGCGCTTTAGACAACTCGGGGCCCCTGCACGTGAGTTTGTAAAACTGCCTTGAACATCCATCATGTCACACGGACGATTCAGACGTTCCTGAAGAGTTCTGGTATATGGTGATTACTTGATACCGGAGCCTCGTCAAAGATATGTTTTAGTTTAGTTTGTAATTAACGCACTTGATTGTATACATACTGTTGCACCTTGATTGGACACCTCATTATATTTTGAGCCTAAATTAATTACAAATTCTACATACCATGTGAGTGACGCTGATGTTAAAGTGCCACTGCCGGAGGCTATATTAAAATGTTTCAGTAATTTTCTATTAATACACTTACGTTATTAATGCCGGTTGATACACTTGATGATTTATTTAACTATTAGGTGAAATCACCGTTAATCTGTATATACCTCGAACAGATGATGTAACTTGAACAGTATTATTTTGAGCTGTCCATGTGAAAGACCCCCACTGTGTCAAGTACACAGTGTTGATATTTTGTTTATGTAGTATTTTGACCTTATCAAGTCTTTCAGCGATAGCAGAAAAATCACTAACAATAGTATCGTTATGGAAAAGTTTGTTATGTAAAGGTTGGGATTAGCTTTTCATAACCTGCTTCTGATTTCTTGCTATGAGAAGGAATTACTCGTAAGTTAAGGAACGTCACTGTCCATGGTGAGAGAGAGAGAGAGAGAGAGAGAGAGAGAGAGAGAGAGAGAGAGAGAGAGAGAGAGAGAGAGAGAGAGAGAGAGAGAGAGAGAGAGAGTTCATGCTTTCTTAAAAGAGTGTCGCCACGATGATGAGATACAGCTAAATCTGTAATGAGAAAACGAACATCTTGCTATCTGTCGGTATGAGGAACTTTATTTAAATAATCAACACACAGATATTACTACATTCTAAAAACACATCTATAAACTTTATAATCAAAATTCATGAAATACATATAAAATTACACTTTCCTTCTACGCTTTCCAACTTCGTTCATTAGTATAATTTCTGCATTTTAGAATATTATACAAATAGTTAAATCTCGATCAATTTCATGATAGCCAAAGTATAAAATGTAATAACTGTAATTAATGCAACAATTAATTTAAAGAAATGCATTTTACTCATTTTAAAATAAAATATTGATTTAAAATATGTTGCTAGATATTATTCTTTCTTGCTTAAAGAATACTTTATTTCAACATTACATCTAAACATGAAGCTGGTAGCGATTTCGACTTTTACAATAAAAATTACCATAAATATAATTAAATATGAATTCTTTAAAATATCTAAACATTCCATTACAATATATTATAAATAAAAGAAGTAAGTGAACAATGTTGCTAACATATCAATTTACCATTATAATCTCAAACATTAAAAATACTTATTTTTAAAAGAAGTTTACGACATATACAGTTCTTACCTGTAATGAAAAAACGAACATCTTGCTATCTGTCAGTATGATTAACTGACTTGGGCGATCTACGCGCCTTATTTATACTCATTTGGCTCAAGTCAGGACCAAATATGGCCACCCTTTAGCATTGTTACCCGCACAGTGGTATCCACTTGACCGAGCGGTGTCAAAACCCTGGCGCGAGTCACGCTGGAAGTCATATGTTTTCCCCAAATTTCCAAAGACTTCCATATAACTTGAGTTGTAAAATAGAAAGAAAGACGTGTCTGCTATATTTAATAACCTTTTCTCTAATCAATTGGCGACCCAGATGAGACAACTTTCCCAAGAGTCCATTAACCGCACCTTTGCATGGTTTTTCTTCATTATCATCCGATTTCCGTACCGCCAGCAGCCCGTCATGCCATAGAAATTACACTAGTATTCCCTTACTAACTGGGAAATATTTAACTGCGCGACCCTAGGCCAGTTAATCCACATAATTTCCGGCGTATCGCGCTCATATACACACGCCCATTTTCCACTATGGACACATAAATGGTACCTACCAAGTTCCAATTTATTGATTCCATTATATAATTTACTGATTTCCAACCATAAATACTGCCATTTCAACCACAACACTTTTATACACCGCTGAATTTTAATATGGACTATGTTACACGGACAGTCATTCGGCTTCTACCTAAATTCATTACTAACGACCCCAGCATGGTTCAAATTCACTAACACTCGGTTCTGTGACGTTTGCTTCTACTAATTGGCTAACTATTTCGGGCTAGTAATATTTCCATGGCACCGAAGACCAAATACTCACACAAATAAATCTAAGAATTGCTTAAAAACGGGATGCTGTCAAATATACATACTCCAAATTTATTACAGTATACCGGCTAGCAGAGATGTCTGTTCATCAGTAGATAAGAATCATTTTGTTTTGCGTCATTAGACAGAAGGTTAGACTCAGTCTTAGTCACTGGATTGGAAACTCGCCAATGCATAATCTTGAAATCTGTTTGGTTTGCAAAATTATATATTCTTACTGAGAAAACTTAGGAGTTCTTACTGAATCAGTGAAAATACTCGTATAATGCCTTTAGTAACATCATACACTTATTTCACACAACAATGTACATTCGTATAGCCTACTAGGTTCATACAACACAGCGATGTACGTTGCCAATTTTTTGCTTGCACAGCACTATTTACATTTCATTAATATATAGTTGTGCTTTGGAAATAACCGAAATTAATCTTAATATATTTTAGAAACTTTCTTTAATATAAATGAATAAAACATTATTTTAATATAGTTTAAAGAAAATGGCAATCTTATTAATTTTACTGAAAAATCTATCCTAATAGTATCATGTGTTCATTTAATGGTGTCAATGCTCGTCTTGATATCAGAGAGTTTCATAACAATGTTCAACGGAGTACCAAAGAAATTATCTGCGATTTCATATTTTTTTATAAAATTTTTACGGAGATTTGCGAACGCTTTTACATGAACATCATACTCATCCGGTAGCGTTAATACTTTATTGTCTACGGTGTTGTAGTTAACATCGACGTAATTTTTTGTTGCTGTGTCCTTGTCGGATTCTGGATCACCGAGTACGGCTATTTTATTCCCGTTCATGTTGAGTTCGCGTGTCATTGCATCACCGGATTTTTGTACTCGTGAATATTATCCGATATAGCTGATATTAGAAAACCGGGTTTAATTTCTCCGTTATTATCAAACAGGGCAATACTTTTTAAGTTAGTCCATTAATTTTAACAGCAATATCATTTCATGATATATTATTCGTTTTTATGTTCCTTGCTTATCTTGAAAAAGAACCACTTCGTTGGATCTACATTTGCAAGATTTAACAATTCGGATATTTCATCGTTAATGCTTTTTGTTACACTCTTCTGATATTCCGTCAGTAGGTTTTTGTTTCGAGAAAGATATCCCATAAATATCTGCCATTATAATTTAAGATCTGTTTACAAAGCGATTACTCGTGTACTCGTGTACAACTTTATAAGGTGGTTTGGTTGATGTTGATACAGCATCAAGTAGAACAATTATTTCTCGGCCGCATATTTGGGGGGGGGTGTCGGTTATCATCTGGGTTGGTAATGTTGAATACCATTTGTGATGATTTACATTATCGATAATTTTTTTTGCAGGGCTAACCCATACGTATCAAAATAAACAATTCCAAGTGGATCAATCGCGTATGCGTTCCAGTGAGTGCCTACACCAGTGCTGTTTTCGAGATTAATAATACCGGTTTCAATATTGTTTGGTCTGAAAGGTAACTGGTATCGCATAAAAACACCTCTATAGTTTTTATTAATATTTTAGCAGCATCCAGTAAATCAAAATTTGACACTGATGTTATTAAACCTTCCCGATAAGTCTCCTTTTCTGTACCAATGGGGGTCCCTAGAAATCTCGGACCCTTTCCTCTTTTTAAAATTCATTTCCTGTTGCTTTCTGTAGTGCCATTCCTGCCGCTATCCGGACAGCCCTTAACGCCACCGCTGTTGCGACGGTAGGGGTCGTGGCTGAAATTAATTCTGCTGCTACCGCGAGTAGTGAAAATATACCTCCTGATTTAGGTATATCTGAAATTGCACCTGCAGAGAGAGTAAGTCGGAAGTGGTGTGTCTTTCTTAGCATGATAATTTTTTTTCGCTGACGTTCAGTCAATGATAATTTAGTTTCACCACCTGTAATCTGACTGTATTTTAGCATTATTGTGGTTCCTTAGTTTTTCACTGACGCTGTTTGTAGTGCTTTTAAACTGACCAGGAGTCAGCGTAACATTAACACGATGATATGTGATCGTGTAAATATAACTAGTAATCTAACTGTGTTATATTACACACTCAGAACACCATGTATTCATAACATTACATTTTTTCTACTGGTGCATCTATGACTCTCATTCGTCCACCAACACCTTTAAGTAGCATCTTTGCTCTCTAATTAGGAACAGCTCCAGCGTCTCTATTTACGCGAGTTGTAAAATGAACATCAACGACATATTGTCTAGATTAATCAAGATGTTCCTCCGAAAACAATAAATCGGATATAAAGTTGTAAAATCTAATTGTGATATTTGTAAACCAGTATCTATGTTCTGATCACGTCCGCATAAATGTCATTAAACAATGGTATGCACGTGCTACATGATTTATTTAAAAATCGAACACTATATCTTCAGATGGTTCTTGATGTCTATTTATTCTTAAAGAAACTTCAATAACGCCATGTTTGTCAAATATCATGTGACTTTCTTCCTGATTATTTATCTCGTCCATCATTTTGAAGCGCAATAAATATATGTAATGGTGCGGAAACACCGTGCTGTGTTGCGATCTGCCATGTAAATAAGCCATTGATATTACTCTGAACACTATCTCTAGTTACTGTTAACCATTACAATATTGATTCACGACCTGTTTGTTCTTTAGCGATTTATGCAGTCATTACAGGCATCCACGAGCATTTTGTTAATATTAATTACTTTAGCAGCATCAAGAGCACCATTACACCATATATCATCATCGTCGGTTGCCTTTCTAACAAGTACAATTGTATGTTTAGCTCCAAAAATAAATGTTCTAATATTTCTAAAAAATCTAAATATGTGTGACAACGGAATTTCGCATGAAAATGTTTTTACGAACATTGCTCAACACTGTTCGATGTGTTGCAAATCCTAAAGTTTAATTTACTTTTTGTGATATTACTGCGGGTGTTTCTGTGGCTACTGCAGCATCTAGTACGTTACCTGTGTTTAAGTTCATATATTCTTGAAAGTCAGAAGTGTCTTTAGCAAACATCATTGTTGGACCGGCTGATTTTTGTATAGTCATCAGAATATCTTGTTAAGCCTATTATTGTTGTAGCAATATCAACGTCCATTTGAATATTTTCAATATTTCTTTCATCAATCAAAGATGTAGATCTGTCAAACAAGGCTATAATTCCGTTATTAACAAAACTGATTATGGAAGCGGCGTTATCTTCAGTATCGTATGTTTTTAACATTTCACCTTCTACTTAAATAAATGGTTCAGCGGGTAAGGAATAATAATTTTATCCTGAACTTGAAGTTCGATCTTTCCACACTGATTTGGTTGTCTTGCGTCTCAATAATAAAACTGATATCGCGCACGGTTTCATCTTTGAGAACAGGTGTATCCATGTCGAATGCTGGGTTGGATGAACCTTTAAACATCTTTATTATAATTACCATGATCTAAATTATGGTCGCCTCTATAAAGGCAAAGCAACACTAAGACCACTTCCTTCTATCAGACTAGCAGTTATATTTTTATGCTTCTGGACGCATTGCGTTACAGTCAAGAACGCTGCTGATCCGCTGTTTGATTTATTATTTTACTAACATTTGCATGCATCACTTTATTGCTTGATAATTTTACTAGCCGTGGTTTTCGTTGTATTAGTCGTGCTAATCCATCTTTGACAGCCGAAAACGATTTACCGGCAACATTCTCAATAGCACCAGTAGCTTTTCACGAATAACGTTAATAGCTTTAATTGGTAATTGTTCTACAATCGGCATTGCTTTTGGGGCAATACTTCTGAAAAGAAAATCTGATCAAAATCACCGAGTCCATCTCCGTAAGTTGCTTTATAGACTGGTAATCTTGAATTTACCACCCTGATCATAGGCTGAGCATTGTGTATGATCATCTTATTTATTATTTATTAATCTAATTATGGTGATAATTAGTCACTATGATAACCACTGACGCTAACACCGTCCGCGATTTCATCGATAAGAGATCAATAAACACTAATATCCATGATACCACCTTGAAATAATCATTGAGAAATATCAACTGCTTCATTAATTATTTCCGGAAAATTATTTTTAGCTCGTTGTCCTCCTATGAGAATTTCTAATCGTTGTACGTCATCGAGAATATTATTAGGACAGGCAGTAAGATCACTTCTCCAAGCATTACTTGTAATACCATTTCCACTAATCGTTGTACGTCATCGAGAATATTATTAGGACAGGCAGTAAGATCACTTCTCCAAGCATTACTTGTAATACCATTTCCACTAATCGTTGTACGTCATCGAGAATATTATTAGGACAGGCAGTAAGATCACTTCTCCAAGCATTACTTGTAATACCATTTCCACTAATCGTTGTACGTCATCGAGAATATTATTAGGACAGGCAGTAAGATCACTTCTCCAAGCATTACTTGTAATACCATTTCCACTAATCGTTGTACGTCATCGAGAATATTATTAGGACAGGCAGTAAGATCACTTCTCCAAGCATTACTTGTAATACCATTTCCACTAATCGTTGTACGTCATCGAGAATATTATTAGGACAGGCAGTAAGATCACTTCTCCAAGCATTACTTGTAATACCATTTCCACTAATCGTTGTACGTCATCGAGAATATTATTAGGACAGGCAGTAAGATCACTTCTCCAAGCATTACTTGTAATACCATTTCCACTAATCGTTGTACGTCATCGAGAATATTATTAGGACAGGCAGTAAGATCACTTCTCCAAGCATTACTTGTAATATCATTTCCACTAATCGTTGTACGTCATCGAGAATATTATTAGGACAGGCAGTAAGATCACTTCTCCAAGCATTACTTGTAATACCATTTCCACTAATCGTTGTACGTCATCGAGAATATTATTAGGACAGGCAGTAAGATCACTTCTCCAAGCATTACTTGTAATACCATTTCCACTAATCGTTGTACGTCATCGAGAATATTATTAGGACAGGCAGTAAGATCACTTCTCCAAGCATTACTTGTAATATCATTTCCACTAATCGTTGTACGTCATCGAGAATATTATTAGGACAGGCAGTAAGATCACTTCTCCAAGCATTACTTGTAATACCATTTCCACTAATCGTTGTACGTCATCGAGAATATTATTAGGACAGGCAGTAAGATCACTTCTCCAAGCATTACTTGTAATACCATTTCCACTAATCGTTGTACGTCATCGAGAATATTATTAGGACAGGCAGTAAGATCACTTCTCCAAGCATTACTTGTAATACCATTTCCACTAATCGTTGTACGTCATCGAGAATATTGTTAGGACAGGCAGTAAGATCACTTCTCCAAGCATTACTTGTAATACCATTTCCACTAATCGTTGTACGTCATCGAGAATATTATTAGGACAGGCAGTAAGATCACTTCTCCAAGCATTACTTGTAATACCATTTCCACTAATCGTTGTACGTCATCGAGAATATTGTTAGGACAGGCAGTAAGATCACTTCTCCAAGCATTACTTGTAATACCATTTCCACTAATCGTTGTACGTCATCGAGAATATTGTTAGGACAGGCAGTAAGATCACTTCTCCAAGCATTACTTGTAATACCATTTCCACTAATCGTTGTACGTCATCGAGAATATTATTAGGACAGGCAGTAAGATCACTTCTCCAAGCATTACTTGTAATACCATTTCCACTAATCGTTGTACGTCATCGAGAATATTATTAGGACAGGCAGTAAGATCACTTCTCCAAGCATTACTTGTAATACCATTTCCACTAATCGTTGTACGTCATCGAGAATATTATTAGGACAGGCAGTAAGATCACTTCTCCAAGCATTACTTGTAATACCATTTCCACTAATCGTTGTACGTCATCGAGAATATTATTAGGACAAGCAGTAAGATCACTTCTCCAAGCATTACTTGTAATACCATTTCCACTAATCGTTGTACGTCATCGAGAATATTATTAGGACAGGCAGTAAGATCACTTCTCCAAGCATTACTTGTAATACCATTTCCACTAATCGTTGTACGTCATCGAGAATATTATTAGGACAGGCAGTAAGATCACTTCTCCAAGCATTACTTGTAATACCATTTCCACTAATCGTTGTACGTCATCGAGAATATTATTAGGACAGGCAGTAAGATCACTTCTCCAAGCATTACTTGTAATACCATTTCCACTAATCGTTGTACGTCATCGAGAATATTATTAGGACAGGCAGTAAGATCACTTCTCCAAGCATTACTTGTAATACCATTTCCACTAATCGTTGTACGTCATCGAGAATATTATTAGGACAGGCAGTAAGATCACTTCTCCAAGCATTACTTGTAATACCATTTCCACTAATCGTTGTACGTCATCGAGAATATTATTAGGACAGGCAGTAAGATCACTTCTCCAAGCATTACTTGTAATACCATTTCCACTAATCGTTGTACGTCATCGAGAATATTATTAGGACAGGCAGTAAGATCACTTCTCCAAGCATTACTTGTAATACCATTTCCACTAATCGTTGTACGTCATCGAGAATATTATTAGGACAGGCAGTAAGATCACTTCTCCAAGCATTACTTGTAATACCATTTCCACTAATCGTTGTACGTCATCGAGAATATTATTAGGACAGGCAGTAAGATCACTTCTCCAAGCATTACTTGTAATACCATTTCCACTAATCGTTGTACGTCATCGAGAATATTATTAGGACAGGCAGTAAGATCACTTCTCCAAGCATTACTTGTAATACCATTTCCACTAATCGTTGTACGTCATCGAGAATATTATTAGGACAGGCAGTAAGATCACTTCTCCAAGCATTACTTGTAATACCATTTCCACTAATCGTTGTACGTCATCGAGAATATTATTAGGACAGGCAGTAAGATCACTTCTCCAAGCATTACTTGTAATACCATTTCCACTAATCGTTGTACGTCATCGAGAATATTATTAGGACAGGCAGTAAGATCACTTCTCCAAGCATTACTTGTAATACCATTTCCACTAATCGTTGTACGTCATCGAGAATATTATTAGGACAGGCAGTAAGATCACTTCTCCAAGCATTACTTGTAATACCATTTCCACTAATCGTTGTACGTCATCGAGAATATTATTAGGACAGGCAGTAAGATCACTTCTCCAAGCATTACTTGTAATACCATTTCCACTAATCGTTGTACGTCATCGAGAATATTATTAGGACAGGCAGTAAGATCACTTCTCCAAGCATTACTTGTAATACCATTTCCACTAATCGTTGTACGTCATCGAGAATATTATTAGGACAGGCAGTAAGATCACTTCTCCAAGCATTACTTGTAATACCATTTCCACTAATCGTTGTACGTCATCGAGAATATTATTAGGACAGGCAGTAAGATCACTTCTCCAAGCATTACTTGTAATACCATTTCCACTAATCGTTGTACGTCATCGAGAATATTATTAGGACAGGCAGTAAGATCACTTCTCCAAGCATTACTTGTAATACCATTTCCACTAATCGTTGTACGTCATCGAGAATATTATTAGGACAGGCAGTAAGATCACTTCTCCAAGCATTACTTGTAATACCATTTCCACTAATCGTTGTACGTCATCGAGAATATTATTAGGACAGGCAGTAAGATCACTTCTCCAAGCATTACTTGTAATACCATTTCCACTAATCGTTGTACGTCATCGAGAATATTATTAGGACAGGCAGTAAGATCACTTCTCCAAGCATTACTTGTAATACCATTTCCACTAATCGTTGTACGTCATCGAGAATATTATTAGGACAGGCAGTAAGATCACTTCTCCAAGCATTACTTGTAATATCATTTCCACTAATCGTTGTACGTCATCGAGAATATTATTAGGACAGGCAGTAAGATCACTTCTCCAAGCATTACTTGTAATACCATTTCCACTAATCGTTGTACGTCATCGAGAATATTATTAGGACAGGCAGTAAGATCACTTCTCCAAGCATTACTTGTAATACCATTTCCACTAATCGTTGTACGTCATCGAGAATATTATTAGGACAGGCAGTAAGATCACTTCTCCAAGCATTACTTGTAATACCATCTCCACTAATCGTTGTACGTCATCGAGAATATTATTAGGACAGGCAGTAAGATCACTTCTCCAAGCATTACTTGTAATACCATTTCCACTAATCGTTGTACGTCATCGAGAATATTATTAGGACAGGCAGTAAGATCACTTCTCCAAGCATTACTTGTAATACCATTTCCACTAATCGTTGTACGTCATCGAGAATATTATTAGGACAGGCAGTAAGATCACTTCTCCAAGCATTACTTGTAATACCATTTCCACTAATCGTTGTACGTCATCGAGAATATTATTAGGACAGGCAGTAAGATCACTTCTCCAAGCATTACTTGTAATACCATTTCCACTAATCGTTGTACGTCATCGAGAATATTATTAGGACAGGCAGTAAGATCACTTCTCCAAGCATTACTTGTAATACCATTTCCACTAATCGTTGTACGTCATCGAGAATATTATTAGGACAGGCAGTAAGATCACTTCTCCAAGCATTACTTGTAATACCATTTCCACTAATCGTTGTACGTCATCGAGAATATTATTAGGACAGGCAGTAAGATCACTTCTCCAAGCATTACTTGTAATACCATTTCCACTAATCGTTGTACGTCATCGAGAATATTATTAGGACAGGCAGTAAGATCACTTCTCCAAGCATTACTTGTAATACCATTTCCACTAATCGTTGTACGTCATCGAGAATATTATTAGGACAGGCAGTAAGATCACTTCTCCAAGCATTACTTGTAATACCATTTCCACTAATCGTTGTACGTCATCGAGAATATTATTAGGACAGGCAGTAAGATCACTTCTCCAAGCATTACTTGTAATACCATTTCCACTAATCGTTGTACGTCATCGAGAATATTATTAGGACAGGCAGTAAGATCACTTCTCCAAGCATTACTTGTAATACCATTTCCACTAATCGTTGTACGTCATCGAGAATATTATTAGGACAGGCAGTAAGATCACTTCTCCAAGCATTACTTGTAATACCATTTCCACTAATCGTTGTACGTCATCGAGAATATTATTAGGACAGGCAGTAAGATCACTTCTCCAAGCATTACTTGTAATACCATTTCCACTAATCGTTGTACGTCATCGAGAATATTATTAGGACAGGCAGTAAGATCACTTCTCCAAGCATTACTTGTAATACCATTTTCACTAATCGTTGTACGTCATCGAGAATATTATTAGGACAGGCAGTAAGATCACTTCTCCAAGCATTACTTGTAATACCATTTCCACTAATCGTTGTACGTCATCGAGAATATTATTAGGACAGGCAGTAAGATCACTTCTCCAAGCATTACTTGTAATACCATTTCCACTAATCGTTGTACGTCATCGAGAATATTATTAGGACAGGCAGTAAGATCACTTCTCCAAGCATTACTTGTAATACCATTTCCACTAATCGTTGTACGTCATCGAGAATATTATTAGGACAGGCAGTAAGATCACTTCTCCAAGCATTACTTGTAATACCATTTCCACTAATCGTTGTACGTCATCGAGAATATTATTAGGACAGGCAGTAAGATCACTTCTCCAAGCATTACTTGTAATACCATTTCCACTAATCGTTGTACGTCATCGAGAATATTATTAGGACAGGCAGTAAGATCACTTCTCCAAGCATTACTTGTAATACCATTTCCACTAATCGTTGTACGTCATCGAGAATATTATTAGGACAGGCAGTAAGATCACTTCTCCAAGCATTACTTGTAATACCATTTCCACTAATCGTTGTACGTCATCGAGAATATTATTAGGACAGGCAGTAAGATCACTTCTCCAAGCATTACTTGTAATACCATTTCCACTAATCGTTGTACGTCATCGAGAATATTATTAGGACAGGCAGTAAGATCACTTCTCCAAGCATTACTTGTAATACCATTTCCACTAATCGTTGTACGTCATCGAGAATATTATTAGGACAGGCAGTAAGATCACTTCTCCAAGCATTACTTGTAATACCATTTCCACTAATCGTTGTACGTCATCGAGAATATTATTAGGACAGGCAGTAAGATCACTTCTCCAAGCATTACTTGTAATACCATTTCCACTAACGCCAGGAGGATCATACTATTCTTCTTCTTTTTTGTTTTTCGTCTTTAGTTTCTCTACGTTTGTAGAAAACTTTTAAACAATCTGGATAACCTCTACAAATACCCTTATTACGATGAATTCTAGAAATAACCTTACGATTATTATCGTCGTTAAGTCCATGATATTATTGTAACATATCAGAAAAAAAAATTTGAATCATCTACAGTATATTTATGTAATTGATCATCATCCATATCTTTATATTTTTTTAATAAGTTTCTGGTTAATTTTATCAATCATTGTTAAACGGATGGAAGAATTTCTCTCTCTTGTGGTTCTGCTGTTTTTGTTCTTTTTTTTCGTTGTTTCTGTTTTTTCCCTTTTTATTATTTTCGTTCTTCATATTAACCATACACATTGTTTACTCTCCGATGAATCCAACATACGACGCATTTTTGTATCGATTTATAAAACACATCAACCCAGAGTTGTAGACTGGAAGTATATTTCACATGTCTTGGATTCAACATTATTTTTTTTATTTTGAAAAGTCGTAATGCCAAGAGTTGGAACCTCATTTGGATCAGTTTTGTCGATTGCTTTTAAAGCATCTTCAGTAAATTTGTTTCGTAAGTTTTCGACTATTTCTTCGTCAGTTTTTTTTCTTCTTCTCTTTAGTAATAGGTTTTGCTAGTTGAGGCATTCCGCCAGGAACACCTTGTAAAAACTCTTGATGTTTTTTCAGTTTTTTTAGCTTTTTGTCAAGTTGAGGAATAAAGGGTTTAGTTCTTTTAGTAATAGGTTTAAATAATTGTTGAGAACTCTCTGCATAATCAACCAGAGATTCCTGACGTTCTTGTAATTTTCGCTAGACAGAATCAGAGACTGGTAGAAATTGTTTAATTACATCTAGTCGCTCTCGTGCTAACCGCGTGGTGTACGCTTCTCCAACCATTATTGATACAACAATGATCTAATTTACAGCAGCAGAGAGGGCGTAATCTCGTCAGAGACGTCATCGTGGTAAACATGTGTGCATACCTTTAGAAAAAATATTAAGTCAATAACACAGTAACAAAAATAACTAACCCCGGAGAGAAACTCTCTTGTTAGTTAGAGGCTTCGGTTTAGCGTTATTGACGTAATTTATTCGCATTTGAAAGACGCCTTAGTTTAGTAAATGGAACTTTATAAAATCCAGGAGGGTTCACCCTCTCTGCTGCTGTTTTAGATACCGACTAAATACTTTTTCAGCATGTATTCTAAATCAAACTTGTAAACGTACTTTATCTCCGGAATAACAGTCCGACAAACATTTTTGCTTCATGTTATCTTTAAATTTATGTTTGATGTTATCTTTAAATTCAAAGTTTTCTTTTCGGAACGAACGTTTGAACATTGCAGAATTTTTGCTTTTTTGTTTTATCAGAATGTACTGTATTGTTTTATCAGAGTGTACCTTATTGTTTGTTTTAATATAATGGAGATGAAATGAATTGCTATTGACAAGAAATACAGTGGGTGCTTTAATATTACGCTCATTGTAACAAAGGAAAAATGTGTCAGTGGTTTTCAAAGTAAATATGACTCAGATACGGTTAGAAACATTATTGCTGGGTGTTACCTAAATATGTGTTTGCGTGTAAACACAACATGGCGATGTGTATAATTGGTTTCGGAGAAACATTGAATTACAATAATAAACTTAAATCATCCAATATTCTGTCATTTTAACATTAATTAGTACAG